>OX578138.1:153518068-153633068 GCA_951213105.1 Amaurobius ferox
AAGTATGGTACGAGAGTAGTATATGGGGGGGTGGGCACAGGATACCCCCATATACTACTTTTTACCTTAAAAAAAAACCCCGTTTTTCAGGACATACGCGAGACCAAAACGATATAAAATCAATCAAAATTAAGCGTTTTTGAAAAAAAAAAAAAAAAAAAAAAACTGTTTTTGTTAAAAAAAACATATGTTTTTGAAAATTATGGAGACCGAAATGATATAAAATTAGTCAAAATCAAGCATATTTGAAACGCTAAACTAACGAGATAGCCTGAAACATCTCAAAATGAGTGTTTTCATGCAAAAACTCCCCATAATAACATATTTGCCACCTTACGGGCCAGTAATGTTTTTTTTTTTTTTTTTTTTTTTGCTTAAAAATGTGATTGCTAAAAAAGCTGCCACCAATGGCGACCACCTCAATAAGTACTATTTAGGATAGGAAAAAATATAACTTAAAACAACCATCTATATCAAGTTTTTAGAAAAGCATTTAAAAAATTGTTAGTCGGTTATACTTTTTGGACTTTTATGTATCATTAACAGGATAAATAGGAACATCCTCTTAAGCACAACTTTAAGAGTAAAAGTTTCCTGAATGTAGATATTACGTCTACCTATAGTAAAGAAACTAACTATTCAGGTGGAATAAATACTCGGGGACTTTTTATTCCGCAGATTTTGAGGAACTTACAGATTTCCCGTGGAGCCCTGTATAAGGGTTGCAGACACACTTCGACGATAATAGCTTGCAATTTCGTCCCAGTAGCTCAACGGTACAGCGTCGATTGGCCAGTTCGGAGATCCAAGGTTCGATTCGCGGTTGGAGCAGCAAGGTTCTTTGCAGTTTGTCTTGTCTTTGTCTGGTAGAATATAGCTCTTTAAGTACCCCATTAACTTTATAAAGAAAAGCACGGCGTGATGGAATAAAATATTTTTAAGTTCGACCGACGATTATTTAAAATGTGTGACTAAATTTAGGAATGGAGAAAAATTGGAAGTTAATAAAGGTTAAAGAATCTTGTTTTATCACCATTGAGTTCTATTGCCTGCGAGTTTCGATTCCAGAATACGAAATTCGAGTTTCTTCACGAGTTTGACAGTCTGTTGCCTGGAGGTTTAATTTTAACTCCAAGAATTATAGTGCCGGAGATTTAAATTGACAGACTACACCTTTGGCCATCCAGGGCCCATCCGGTGTTCGAGAATGTTTAGGATGACTTACCTCAATCTCGCCTCGTCTTGGACTGGTAAAAATATACAAGTAGTATTTGATGTATTCTTTGATAAACTGTGAGTACAATCTCTTAATTCTATTATGAGCTGGCAAAATACTTAGATCCAGTGCCACCAACGATGGACATGGAATGTTTGTATTTACTAAAAGCTAATTACTTTCGATTTAGAATAAATATATTTGATTTTAAGTATTTGTTATGCTTTCCACTACTTGTTAATTTATGTGTGCTCTTACCATTAGTTTCGAGTTAAGGCTGACCAACCGATTAATAGAATCGGATGGGGAATTAGAACCTGGACAAATCACAACGCAAATCAAGGTTACAAGTTTGGTAATCCAAGAATTAAATATCACAACTTAAATATCTCAAAACCGATGCCACAATTTGGTACCGTGTTAACTTCTACGGTATTCTCAAAACCTTTTTTACACTCGTGTACATAAACAAAAAAAATCTGATGTGGGCAACACACGACTTTCCGTATATAATGTAATGAATTTACTACTTTTACAGTAAAAAAAAATAGGTTTTTCTTATTGTAGATACTAATATTCTTTCCAAGATATTGAATTTTCGACAATTGGTCGTCATTTTCATTGATTTAGTGTCTTTTTCATCCATTTGGCGAGATTTTCGTTAATTTGGCAACATTTCAAAAAGTCGCCAAGTTGGCGACATTCCGCCAAATTCTCGCCAAGCGTTATGCACTAAGATTTAAGTTATTCTTACTGCAGATAAATGACTATTGGCGTTCAAATACAAAAGTATTACTCAAAGTATCCTTTTTCATGAATGGAACGAGCTAGATCCACGAGAATGATGTCACCCAATTTATCGCATGGTATTACATATGAAAAGTGAACATGTTTCTCAATAGGAAATATATTTTATTTTATTTTATATGACTTTTTGATAATTTTTTTGAAAAATGTACAATGTCTCGAGAACGGTTCATGTTAGCGTTCTAAAATTTATGTCAATCGTTTTCTAATGAAAAATTACGTAAGAAATGTTTATTTGCGTAACTTTATTAGTGGTTTTGATTTTTTGACGATTTTTTCAAAATTTCATTCGAAAATTTAGGGGGGTTCTGAACATTCGATTGCGCATAAAAACAGTAGGCTTCCAGTGTTTATGGATTGTGATTTTTGTACCAAGTTTGGTTCGATTCGATCCATTCGTTCGTCAGTTATTGTCTCCACAGACTCACTGACACACACACACACAGACATCATTTCAAAAATGTTTGATTCGTGATCAGGGATGCTTGAAACGTGCTCTCCCGTCGAAAACTCTAATTCGAATTTTCGACAATACTTTCCTTATACATTATGTATATAAGGAAAGTAATAAATACTGTGCTAATCTTAATTGAAAGAGCGTTTATTAAACAGTTTACATTTCGAATGTTATGGTAAATTGTCTCTCCCCCATCCCCCCACTCAAATGTGAATTTTTAAACTAGCCTTTTCCTGGGGTTTTTACAGAATTAATGGTCCGTGCACTAAGTTTTATATCCTTGTCTTACTGAAAAGAGAGCGTTTCTCAATATCCGCCAAATCGAACATTTTGACTTACAGCCAGTAGCGTAGCGCCCATTGAAGCTCAGAAGCTGAGCCTCCCCTGTTTCTAATCTAATTTAAAGATACTTTTATTTATTATATATATATATATATATAAATTTAAATATAACTTTGTGAAAGAAATGTCTTTTTTTAGAAAACTATTACACTTTATTTACTCACCGGCCATTCAAATAGCGGCTGTAAACCCTAGGGTCAGTCGAGTGGCCTGGGTGTTCGACTTTATTTACTTAAAATGAGACGTTTCAAAGTATTTTTCCCATTAAAACGCATATCTAGAAGCTGAAATCTTCCAGCTTTTACAGTTCATAGAAAGAAGCATGGTAATATCCCCGCCCACCTGTTAAACTCCGCCCTGGCTGATAAACTAGAACTATAAGTTAGCTTACAGAAAGGCGTGGCTAATTCTTCCCCTATTTTCAACCCTTTATAAACAATGTAATGACAGACAATGATTGGATATGGGACGTGACTTTTCATGAATGAAAATTTCTTTGGCAAAGCGAATGGATCCGCCATTTTGGGTCAAACATGGTTCTATTAATTAATCTTTACAGAAAAAAGTCATGAAAAAACTAAAAAATATGAATCATTTTCCACAAATAACATTATATTTGCCCAAATTTAAACATTATCAAGACAAGGAAACACACTAATGACTACCATTAAACTTAAGCAGGTTGTGAAGTAGACTTAGTCACAGCAACAATATGCCCCGTTTGTGTATTTGTGAGTTTTAGAAAGAATAAATCTGATTTCCCTTTAAAAATCACGCTACTGGAGAATCTCAATTAAACAAAAACCATTGATAATTTCCTAGCGGATTTTTAGTATATTGTGGTTAAGATAGTTTTAAGTTTTTATTTTTAAAGTGTAGTATTTGTAAATAATTAATATATAAAATTGTTTAAGTACATTGTTGACTACAGTGTTCTCACCCATTTTCAGTGCACCCTTTTGAATTGCTTTATTTCGTTAGTTCTAGCTGTTTATATTTACAAAACTGATATAGTTTTTCTATCAATTGCTAATAATATTCTAATATATTTCTACTTCATATTTAGACTCCTGTAAAACTTTTTCCAGGAAGGGAGGGGGGGGGGAGGGCAAACTCAAGCCCATGATGTACAACATCGATAGGCCTGATGCTCGTCTTTGTTATATTAATGTCCAAGGGAGAGTTTGACCCCCCCCCCCCTTTTACAACCCTTATGGGCGACCATGACTTCATATTTAATAAAATGATTGCAAAAGTTCATCTAATTTAGAAATAAGAAAACATTTAATATGTTATATCTTGTATTCATCTTACATAGGTAACATTTTAAATTTAAAGTCTTGTGCATTTCATCCACGCTTTGCATTTTTATTTCAAATTATTTTATTTTAATCACTAATAAATAAAACTTCTTGAAATAAAACTTATGAAAATGCGAATTCCAATATAAATTTCAATTAATTCAATTTCAATAAATTTCAATACGAAATTTTTTGCCAAATTTTCAGCCTCCCCTGTCAAAAATCTCACACTACGCTACTGCGTACAACACCCCTAAAATAGCAAATATTGTAAAAATTTAATTCTTTCTATTTTTACTATTAAATACTCTAACCAAAGTACCAAGTTTCGATCCTTTGTTTCACAAGCAAAGAGCGTTCGTTCTCCATAGTCCATATTTCGGACGTTTTCATTCTGAGCGCTCCCTCAAATCTAGATTTTATAATAATTTGATCTTTATCCAACATTTTATCCAATGATTGATCCATATATCAAATATCAGGTCTCTATCGGTTGAAACAGCGTGTTCGGCGCATTTATTCGGCAAATCAAACGTTTTGGTTTGCTGCATGCACTCTTAAAGTAGCAAATATTGGAAAATGGAAATTGTACATTTTCTTCCTTTCAAACTATCTGTACTTGCACCAATTTTTAAGTCTCTCATTATAAAGTATGTTTTTCTATCATTTTACTCGTACATTTCAAACCCTTTAGTGTGGGAAATCCCCGTAAAATGAATATTTTTGAAACATTCAATTTTTCTGGGATTCCATCGAGCGATTAACCTATTATGCACCAAATTTAAAGTATCTATATCATTTAAAAGAAATTTTTTTTATTTATTTAGCAATCCGGCATATTGGTATGTGGCTGGCTCCCCTAAGTCAATATATATATATATATATATATATATTATTTATATATATATGTATATATATATATATATTGGGAAAGATGCGGTATGGGAAAGATGCTGCATTCGCGTTCTTTATGCTTCAAAAATGTGATGGGGAAGCAGTTTCATATGAGAAAGTTTACGCAGAAGTTAAGATTAGTGACCATATACGGTATGGGCGAGGGAAAGAGGAAGTGCTGGCACACTTTGTTAATATTAGTGGCGTGGGATAGAATTTAAAATAGCTGTAATACGTGTTGGCCATGAAATAGAAATTTGGGTTAATAATTATGAAAGAAAGGGGCGCATTATTGGGGAAAGCTTAAAATTTCTGTATCATATATTTTAATTTGAAACCCCCCACCTAGCTACTTTCTTTCAGGCGCTCTACCTATGCAAGCCTTTATCTTATCGCCACGTACGCTTTTCTAACATTTCAAATTCGAACATTTTCGTGTAAATCATATGTCATCCTATTTCAAAATCTGACGATTTTACGTTGCATTGCGAACTAAAATACGGTTCTATTTTTTGCAAATTCGACTAAAATCTAGTCGGTAGCTGAGATTACTTAGCTACAAAATTGGACAAATTTTGTCAGATAGTTTTTAAGCTATCGGGAATATGTAAATTGCACAGACAGACAGTCACAAGCACAGACAGACAGACCCAAACATAGACAGGCAGATAGACACAAATACAGACAGACATACACAAACACAGACAAGCAGACACAAACACGGACAGACAGATACAAACACAGACATACAGAGATGACTTCCGCCAAAAATAGTGGAATACTATTTTATGAATCCAAAACGTTTTAGATCCGTCAAAAAATTCGACTTCAAATTTTTTATTCCTTTCCCCATACATTTGCATATATTGTAAGAGAAGTGAAAAATGCAATTTGAATCAACGAAAAATCCCAGAATTTTGTATCGGTACTGGCCGAAATTATGGATTTTGCCGAACTCTGTTTGCTTCGCCCATCAGTCGTTTTCACATCCGTACTGTGCACAGATAAAGCTGAGTAACACGCACACGAATTCCTCTAACCCTTTTCTCGCCTCTTCAATGAAATCCTGACCCACTTCACTATCTCTCCGATTAGCAGCCTGCGAGTTATCCTTATCAATCCCCCCCCCCCCCCCCTATCATTGACGCGATAAGACTGTCACTTATCAAACCTCCAATGACGTTGATCAGTGGCGCAGCCGTGCAATTGTTCCTATTTAGAAAGCTGGGCCCTGCCCCGGCTTCTCTTATTTGTTTCTTTCTCCTACTACAGCCTTGATGGGGGCAATTGGGTCCAATTTGATGTTTGTGTGGGATTATGGTGTGTGTACCTATCGAATGCGTTTTCAAATGGACGTAATTGCGGGAAATTTATATACCAGAAATTTATAACAAAGAAACATATTGAGTTATATTTTTTTGCTTTCTGATATATTTATAATCAGAATTTGCGTATAATAACATTGAGTACTAATCGCTGAGTGATTCAAATGATGTGAGTACGTAAAATTATCTGGCACTGATCCGCTGCTATTTTTTTCCTATATACAGGGTGTCCAGAAAGTTCGGGAACGGCGCAACATCTCGAGAAATACACTTCGAATAAAAAAACACGTATTCAATATTTTTAGAAAAGCTATCCAATAATACCAAAATTGACCCCCTCCCTCCTCCTGGGGGGAAGGCAACTTTGAAATTTTCAATGGGAACCCCCATTTTTTATTGCAGATTTGGATTCTCCAGAAAAAATTGCATGCATTTGACCTACGATTTTTGCTCCCACAAACGGCGCTATAATCGAGAAAAACGGAAGTGGGGCACAAACGTTTAAAAATGGGAATGTCTCGGGAACTACACTTCGGATAGAAAAATAAAAAATTATGCGTTCAATATTTTCAAAAAAACTATCCAATGATGCTAAAATTGACCTCCTCCCCCCGCTAACCGTTCACTTCAGCGACAACTGTTGACTTCCGTTTAGAAAACGGTTCAAAACTACTTTTAGCACTACCCAGGAACAACGATGTGGACGTAGTAGTTTTCTGTTCCCATCGGGGTGCTTGATTAACATGAGTCCCCTTGCCTCTCATGATCAGGGTGCTTTTTTCTGTAACTCCCCTTCCCTCTCATGATCGGGATGCTTGATTAACATCACATTTTCTCGATTATAGCGCCGTTTGTGGGATCAAAAATCGTAGGTCAGATGTATGTAATTTTTTCTAGAGAATCCAAATCTGCAATAAAAAATGGGGGTTCCACCATTGAAGATTTCAATGTTGTCCCCCCCCCCCCCCTCCGGCAACTTTGGTATCATTGGATAGCTTTTCTAAAAATATTGGATACGTGTTTTTTTATTTTTGGATCGGAAGTGTATTTCTCGAGATATTGCCGAACTTTCTGGACACCCTGTATATAGTATAACGTATAGAGGAAGTATGTGACGGGGTTGACATTTCGAATTCGAGTTTGCAAAGGAAGATCACGCTTCAAGCAATTCGAATTGAACGTTTTTGAGGTGATGTGTGTGTGTGTCAGTGAGTCTGTGGATGAGATATCTTACGGGCGAATGGATCTTTTCGAACACAATTTGGTAGGATTATTAATTTCTATCCTTGAATACTAGAACTATATTGACTTTAATCGCGATCGAACTTTCGGAAACCGCCCAAATTTTCAAATGAACTTTTGAAAAAAAAAAAAAAAATCAGTACATTCAATAATGTTATAATAATTTTATGCATTAACACATTGAGCGTGGAGCTGTTCTTGCTCTGCCTGCCGTTCAGGCGGCACACAGCTGCCGGCGATCGCTCGGAGAGGTGTTCAGTATAAACAGAAGATAGTACACACGTCGAGGTGACGATTGTTTTTCACTGTCCGTTTCGGCTACGCCACAGAATCTGTGGGCTACGCGAATGGGGCAAAAACATTCGGCCGCAATACAGCCAGAAAGTTAAATATGTTGAAGGCCCAGACCACACGACCAACCCAGGGGTTTATGGTAACATAAAAGTTAAATATGTGTAAAACCAAACCACATCTTTGCTTAGAATGTTTTAATAAACTCCATTAAAATTTTAACATTTATTTCATAACCTTGATATTGCCTGTCCCATGGACCGACGTGACCCAAACGAAAGGCCGCCTAAACGGAAAGTTCACTGTCAGTCCCCACGGAAATTAACCATGTAAACTATTAAAACCCATGTATGTATTATACAACTATGTTATTAGGCGATTTTAAACGAAGCTTGTAGGCGTAGAAAGCCGTAGTTACTCTTAAATGGGAGATGCAGATCTTGATTAATAATGTGTATAAAAATAAAAAAAATAATATATTTTATTATTTTTAGTGTTTAAGCAGAATTTTAAGTAATTTCCATAACAAAAGTTTCGTAACAGTGGGAATAGATATTGCTACGTTTCAATCTTAACACCCTCGTAAGGTAAGCAGATTTTTTAATCAACTTTAACACGTTTTTTTTTTCGTTTTAAAAAATAAACATGTATTTAGGCTTACGTAAGCTAAAATTCTTCTGTCTGCGCATAAAAGGAGACCCCCACTATCGTAAAATTTCGACACTATTAGGCTTCGGCATTTTGATCGCTTTAAAACATATTTATAGGGCGTGATTTGCTGATAAAAACATGTATGTCAGTAAGGCGATTACAATGATTTCAAGGTCATTATAAGCCCCCCCCCCTCCTTTAAGCTAAAAGGGGAAGTAGAGCAGTATGCACAAATTTCGTTGTATAAATAAATATGAAGGAATTATCTTGCGGATTCGTATCATAGATTGTTAGAGAGAACGTTTTTTTAACACTTTACAACATAGTTGAAAAGTGTTTATGACATAGTTTATCCTGTCTGTCTGCCGCTCGCACGATAACTGCCGTAAAAATGACTTCATCAAAATGAAATTTTAGTATGTTGTTGAGACGGTATCAAAATTAAATTTTAGTATGTTGTTGAAACAGTATCAAACTGAAATTTTAGTATGCTGTTGAGACGGTATCAAAAATGAAATTTTAGTATGTTGTTGACATATGGAATGTGGAACATTATGGAAATGTAAATGAATAATATCACCCACTTAGTTTCAGATTGAACCCGGGTTGAAAAAATGAAATACAGTGAACCAACCCTATGGGACCTAATTTTTTTCAAACATTTTTTAAGCGAAGTTAAAATTCACAAATTGCGTTGAAAATTTTGGGAAATATTCAAATTATCAAAATAAAATTATATCAAAATAAAATATGGCAGCCGTATTTTTTCCCAGAGTCAAAATCGTGATTTTTAAAATTCTTTTAAATTTATATTATTGTTGCATCCGTTCTAAAACCGCTTTATTTTTGCGTATTTTCTGTGCACCTATATTCTGCTCCAACGTAATTGCAATATCTTGTGTTTAAATGACCATCAAGCTTTGATTATTTCTACAACGAAGTCTAATTTTAATGGATGCAGAATGTAAATAAGTGATTGTAAGATGAGTTGTATAAGAATTGCTGAATTTTTTTCACGACAAATTATTTAACTTTGGAGTATGGAATAAAAGTGTATGAATGAAATATTCGCTTTTACACAGAGAGCCAGACGATTTATATTTGATGATGTCATTTGAATAAAGTTCATTTTTTTCGACGAAGTTTCCAAGTAAAATAAATTACTGTAGTTCTGTGATAATTAAAAAAATATCGCCGCTGAATGTATCGCATTTTAAATATGTTTAAATAAAATTGCAGCTGGAAAGTGTTTCATAATCAGTGCTTTATGCATGATTGGTCTTTCTTGTTGATCTTCCCTATGATGTCCAGATGGAAACTCTGTGATAATATTTTCGATCGCTAAGGGACCGATTTGTATGAAAATCGCTCAAGATCGTGTATCAGCATAAAATGACCATAACGTTAATAAGTTATTCGAACATCAAAAAAGTATGTCTTCCCGGGAGTTCAGTTAAACTGATACTGAATTTAACCGAATGTATATTGTTTTCCATTTCCCCAGATATCATTTCTCCGAATTTTAATATGGTTCCTTTCCTGGGCAAAGGGGATTATTAGCCACAACTCCACTGTGTAAAACAATATTTCATCTCCGATCACCATATGTTGACTTGTCTTGACCGTTAAAGTTATTAAAATCAATCAATCAATTAATTATAACATTTTTTTTTCAATCGTTTGATTTGAAGAATAGCCAACAAACGATTTCGGCACTTGAAACGTAACTTGGTTACCCTAGTTATCATACCACAATGAAAAACGAAAACTGAGTGAATTCAATTTCAAAATACAATAAAGATGATCGTCTGCTGCAACTATAAATTAAAATATCTCAATAAGTGTTGGTTGTGCTCGAATAGAAGTAACTAAGGAAATGTAGAATATTTTTTTTTCACATGATATAAAAATTAATTTTTTGTGTGTTACGACGTATCCCCGTAATCCTGGGTGTACGCTCAGAGTATAAGAATAAATCCAAATTTCTGAATAATTATCACGTTTATTTACAAAAGTACCGTAAACAGGAACAATATACAGTAAACGGCTCGTGCATAGGCATTGCGGCACTGCTGGAGCGACAGTGCTCTCTCCTCTCTTGCAGCCTCGCGTGCAGCTTCCTATGTGCGCATGCGCACAACAGTCAAACACCACGCTTCACATTTCCAGCGGCGGGGTGTTTGACTGTTGTGCGTATGCTCAAGTAGGAAGCTGCACGCCAGGCTGCGAGGAAGAGAGAGCACTGTCGCTCCAGCAGTGCCGCGGTACCTATGCACGAGCCGCCCCTGAGTAAAACAGCTCTTAAATACTCCACTAATTTCACAAAAGCCGTCACTATTCTCAAAACATTAACGAATATCTCAGTTCGATGTAGCTCGTATCACGTCAACTGCTCTCCAACTGAGTGATGACTCCTTTTATAGACTCTCTATAGAAACTTCTGGAAATCTCTCATATCTCGTAGAATACTGGTTATTTTGAGGTGTTTCTAGAACTTTCAGAAACTCGCCAAATCTGGCAACCCGTCTTCGAACTTCAGCATATGGAAGTCCTAGATTCACGTTAAGGGAAAGGATGCAGGTACGGGTGCTTTCTTCATCTGGTTTTCAAAACAGGCTCCAGTGAACACAGGCTCCATTTTACACGTTCGCAACACGTGTCTATCCTTTCTTTAGTTATACCTGGAAGAAGGTTGGAACAAAAATGTTCGATATTTATAAATTTTTCGAACAAAATTTCAATATAACAATTTTCTTTGATTACTTATATGTTAATGTTCCAAGTGTAGTTCCACGTAATAGGAATAGTTCCACGTGTATGCAAAATTTCACATTTCTATCTTCAGCAGTTTGGGCTGCATCATCCCTCGGTTTATCCTTCAGTCCCACTTAGTCGTATGATATAGATACATTTTACTCACAATATACTGAGTTAGTCTACAGAAAAAACTATCCTTGTTTATTCTATTCTTAAAAATCTGATGTGGGCAACACATGACTTTCCTTATATAATGCAATGAATTTACTACTTTTACAATAAAAAAATAGGTTTTACTTAGAGTAGATATTTATATTCTTTCCTAAATATTGAATTTTCGTCAATTACTCGTCATTTTCATTGATTTATTGTCATTTTTATCCATTTGGCGAGATTTTCGTTAATTTGGCAACATTTTAAAAAGTCGCCAAGTTGGCGATATTCCGCCAAATTCGGCGCCAAAATCTCGCCAAGCATTATGGAGGGAGAAATAAGTTATTCTTATAGCAAATAAATGACAACTGTGTGTTCAAATACAAAAGCATTACGCAAAGTATCTTTTCTCATGAATGGAACGAGCTAGATCCATGAGAATGATGTCACCCAATTTATCGTATAATATTACATATGAAAAGTGAACATGTTTCTTAACAGTTAATACATTTTTTTTAATTTATAGAATTTTTTGATAAATTAATTTAAAAAATGTGCAATATCTCGAAAACGGTTCGTGCTAGCGTTCTAAAGTTTATGTCAATCGTTTTCTAAGTAAAAATTACATAAGAAATGTCTATTTGCGTAACTTTATTAGAGGTTTTGATTTTTTGATGTTTTTTTCAAAACTTCACTCGAAAATTTAGGGGGGGGGGGTTCTGAATATTCTATTACTTATAAAAACAATAGGCTTCCAGTTCTCACTGATTGTAATTTTTGTACCAAATTTCGTTCGATTCGGTTCATTCATTCGTCAGTTATTGTCTCCACAGACTCACTGACACACACACACACAGACATCACCTCAAAAATGTTCGATTCGTGATCAGAGATGCTTGAAACGTGCTCTCCCGTCGAAAACTCGAATTCGAATTTTCGACCCCGTCACAATACTTTCCTTATACATTATTGTATATAAGGAAAGTAAAAAGGTAGTCTTTTATAAAGAGCAGTTTGTTACTGAATAATCAAAACATATGCAATACACGCTTATGGAGGAATATGTGCATAGAAAATGATATAATGAAATTATTCTGAATTGCGAAAATAAATATTTATTAATATTTATTTAAATATTTTCAAAAGTCAAGGATGTAATCTCTACACGTTTTATCACCCAAAAAATGTTCGAGATAAAAATAAATTCATATCGTATTTAAACTGTAATAGAATAAGAATATAAATTAGGGTTCGATATTTTAAATGAATAGAATACGACATATTTTATTTATAAAGAGCCATGATATGTATTTAATGTTTATTAAAATATTTCTAAAGAAACCTCAGTGAAAGAGATTACACACATACTATATTTATGCAATTATGTGTATAGAAATTAATGTTTGGAAATCTGTTACCTTTGTCTATAGCGAAATTTAGTTACTAACTAGTAAATAATCATAATATTCTGAATAGTCATAATTACCGTAACAATATATATTAATTACGTCGAAATAATGTTTGAGGAATAATTTAATTATTTTGATCTAAATACTTCTGAAAACACTCTTCTAAATATTCTTAAACTATAACTCTGAAAAATATTACATATTTTGCAGCACGTTACTTTTCTTATTACTTTCCTTATATACATAATGTATAAGGAAAGTATTGTGACGGGGTCGAAAATTCGAATTCGAGTTTTCGACGGGAGAGCACGTTTCAAACATCCCTGATCACGAATCAAACATTTTTGAGGTGATGTCTGTGTGTGTTTGTGTGTCAGTGAGTCTGTGGAGACGATAACTAACGAACGAATGGACGGCTGCGAACGAAATTTGGTACAAAAATCACAATCCATAAACACTGGAAGCCTATTGTTTTTATACGCAATCGAATGTTCAGAACCCCCTAAATTTTCGAGTGAAATTTTGAAGAAATCGTCAAAAAATCAAAACCGTTAATAAAGTTACGCAAATAGACATTTCTTATGTAATTTTTCATTAGAAAACAATTGACATAAATTTTAGAACTCTAACATGAACCGTTCTCGAGATATTGCACATTTTTCAAAACAATTATCAAAATGTCATATAAAATTTAAAAAAAAATATTTCCTACTGAGAAACATGTTCACTTTTCATAGGTAATACCGTGCGATAAATTGGGTGACATCATTCTCGTGGATCTAGCTCGTTCCATTCATGAAAAAAGATACTTTGAGTAATACTTTTGTATTTGAACGCCCATAGTCATTTATCCGCTGTAAGAATAATTTAATTCTTCATCCATAACGCTTGGCGATATTTTGGCGACGACGTTGGCGGAATGTCGCAAACTTGACGACTTTTTGAAATGTTGTCAAATTAACGGAAATCTCGCCAAATGGATAAAAATGATGCTAAATCAATGAAAATGACGACTAATTGTCGAAAATTCGATATCGTGGAAAGAATATAAGTATCTTCTATAAGAAAAACCTATTTTTTTACTGTAAAAGTAGTAAATTCATTACATTATATAAGGAAAGTCATGTGTTGGCCACATCAGATTTTTTCTTTACCATATTATTACATCAATAAAAGTATTGTTTACCCAAAAAGTTTTGAATTTAAGACTTGGTCGGAAAAGACCTCC
Source organism: Amaurobius ferox (assembly GCA_951213105.1). NCBI lineage: Eukaryota > Metazoa > Arthropoda > Arachnida > Araneae > Amaurobiidae > Amaurobius > Amaurobius ferox. The sequence continues at coordinate 153,532,142 of OX578138.1, forward strand.
TGAACCCTTTTCGAAGATTTTTAAAGGGTGTTCATCTGTAACGTTTTTAATACTTCCCTAAAGAAAGCATGCAACCGAAAATTAGGCGATTACAAATGTCTCTAAAGCCCTCTTCCTCGGGTCAAAAATAGTATCTTTTCTTAACAACCCTCAAGAAAGAACGAACGAGTTGTTCTTTCATAACGGCTGTTAAGAGAAAACGCCCTCGAAACAATTCTAGTCACCTAATTTTCATTTGCATGCTTTATTTAAGGAAGAATTAGAAAGTTATAAGTTAACTTATTTATTGTAATGATCACCTGTGTATGTGTGTGAAGTTTGAGTACGATAACTCAAGAACGAATACACTTATCGCTATAAAATTGTATGTCTAAATGCATTATGTGACAAACGAGAACTATATATAATATTTATTCTTATTAGAACTCAAATAGTTTGAATTTGAAGATTTTCATAGCTGTATTTCCTATGGGAAAACAATGATAATTCTCTGAACAATGATGGCAGTATAAAAAAATCTGATGTGGGCAACACATGACTTTCCTTATATGATGTAATGAATTTACTACTTTTACAGTAAAAAATTAGGTTTTTCTTATAGTAGATACTAATATTCTTTCCAAGATATTGAATTTTCGACAATTAGTCATCATTTTCATTGATTTAGCGTTATTTTTATCCATTTGGCGAGATTTCCGTTAATTTGGCAATATTTCAAAAAGTCGCCAAGTTGGCGACATTCCGCCAAATCCGTCGCCAAAATCTCGCCAAGCGTTATGGACGAAGAAATAAGTTGTTCTCACAGCAGATAAATTACTATTGGCGTTCAAATACAAAAGTGTTACTTAAAGTAACTTTTTTTATGAATGGAACGAGCTAGATCCACGTGAATGATGTCACCCAATTTATCGCATGGTTTTACATATGAAAAGTGAACATGTTTCTCAATAGGAAGATTTTTTTTTCATTTTATATGACTTTTTGATATGTTTTTTGAAAAATGTGCAATATCTCGAAAACTGTTCATGTTAGCGTTCTAAAACGTATGGCAATCGTTTTTTAATGAAAACTTACATAAGAAATGTCTATTTGCTTAACTTTATTAGTGGTTTTGGTTTTTTGACGATTTTTTCAAAATTTTATTCGAAAATTCAGGGGGGTTCTGAACATTCGATTACGTATAAAAACAATAGGCTTCCAGTGTTTACGGATTGTGATTTTCGTACCAAATTTGGTTCGAATCGGTCCATTCGTTCGTCAGTTATCGTCTCCACAGACTTCACTGACACACACACATACACACACACACTTTCGCGCGCGCACACACATACACACACACACACACACACAAACACTACTTCAAAAATGTTTCATTCGTGATCAGGGATGCTTGAAACGTGCTCTCCCGTCGAAAACTTGAATTCGAATTTTCGACCCCGTCACAATACTTTCCTTGTGTATTATGTATATAAGGAAAGTAATATATGGGAAAATTGATAATTTGAATTATGCTATGGATTTGAATGGTATCACAATATATGCGATGGGCTCTGTATATAAAATAGATATACTGGACAGACAGACACACATACAACAGGATGTTACACTAAAATAGTTGCACTGTGCTTTAGGATGGTTTAAATCATTGAAAACTTCTTATACTTACTCTCTCAATACTCTCCTTATGCATACACTACCCTAGTAGCATTTAATATTTTATTTTATTTTATTTTATTCAGTTTACGTAGCAACTACAGATGAAATCCAGTTACAGTAGCCACACAAAAAAAAAAATCTGATGTGGGCAGCACATGACTTTCCCTGCAGACTTATATTCACGTTCTCTTTATTTTAAAATTTATTTCACTTTTAATTCAATTTTCGTTCTCATTCGGTAACCGGACTTATTTTCAAAGGTGGCGTAGAGAAAATACGAAAAACTAAAATATCTCGAGAACGGCTAGTCCTAGTGTAATGAGGTTGGTCTTATTCTTTTCGTCGTTAAAAAATACGTATTAAACGAGCATTTATTGGATATATTTGAGTATACCTAGTTCTTTAGTTTAGATTTTGACGATTTTTGCGGGCCATTTTGCAAAAAAAGGCAGGTTATTTTTTTCCGAATCGTACCAAAATCTAATCAGCACCAGAGTAACCTACAAGTGACTTATCTACCGAATAATCCTTTGTGAAATTCGGAACTAATGAACCGAATTTTGTGAAATTCGGTTCATTAGTTTTTCAGTTAGAGTGGATACAAGCTTTTGCGGGCCATTTTGCAAAAAAGGCGGGTTCTTTTATCCTGAATCATACCCAAAACTAATTAGCACCAGACTCGCTCACAAGTGACTTACCTACCAAATTTTGTGAAATTTGGTCGATTAGTTTTTTAGTTAGAATGGATACAAAATCTGCACAGACAGACAGACACACACACAGACGTCACGCTAAAAATGGTTTTTTCGTATTCTAGAGGTCTTGAAACGTGTAGATCCGTCGAAAACCCGAGTTGTGATTTTCGGTATGATTCCAATACTTTCCCTATACATTACCATGTAGTGCAGGGAAAGTAAAAAGAACAGAATATAAGGTACAAGAATACTAAAAAGAAGTCGTATACATGTCAGGCGCATTCAAACAGGCTTTTTTAAAACTGACAGGAGTCAAATTAAATATATCAATATCAGTATAATAGCAGTGGCGGCTCGTGTATAGGCACTGTGGAACTGCAGCACCCCCTAATTCCACCTCATATTATCGATAACATTTAATATAATGAGTCCTTTTTTCTTTAATTTTTTATTTATTCTTGTACAATATATAATCCTTAAGCTTAATGTCAGTAGCCATCCCTCAGTTTATGAAAAAGATACAAAAATATTTGTATGGAACTCTGCGCTTCGCAGTTCCAGCGGCGTGGTTTTTCACTGTTGTGCGCATGCGTACATAGGAAGCTGCACGCGAGGCTGTGAGGGAGCACGCCAGAGCGAGCACTGTCGCTCCCGCAGTGCCGACTCTGGTGTGCTGGTGGAAGTTAGTTTTATTTATACTCCGTGTGTGTTCCTTAAAAACCGAAGAATGTATTTCATTTTTAAATGAATAGATCAAACTTGAACTGTAACAATTTAGGTTAAAGTAAATAAAAAATGTTTGATTTTGTTCTTTTAGGATTTTATCAAGTTTCTAAAATTTTCTTTTTATACATGCTTGTTTCCTTTTACACAATTTTAAAACAAAGGCTAAAAATTTTCTGGAGCAGCACCCCCACTAATTTTAGCTACGAGCTGCCACTGTATAATAGGTATTATATATCAACAAATTTATAGATAGAATAGCATTTAAGGTAGTTGTGTTTAACAGTAGTATTGTGAAACAAAGTTTTTTTCCTTGTATTATTAACAGGTATATGAAATTCCAGATAAGAAAGTAAGATGGGGCAATCAATAGTGTTATTTAAAACTTTATAATAAAACAAAAGGCAGGACCATTTTCTTCTTTTTTTAAGAGACATTAAGCTATATTTCCGTCTGAGTTCACTCTTATGCATATCATAAGGACAATAGCCAGTCAATCTGTAATCCATAGTACGTAAAAATTTATTTTGCACAATTTCTATTCGTTGAGAATGCAGACCGTAAGCAGGGTCCCAGATCATTGCACAATATTCCAATATTGGCCTAACAAGGGTGTTAAAGATACAAATAATAGTATCAGACCTGGCAAAAACACGAGATCGTCTTAGGGTGAAACTAAGTCTGTAGTATGCTCTTTTAATAGTATTGTCGATATGACTCTGAAAGTTAAAAGTATCATCGAACGAGACACCCAAATCAATAATATGAGTGCAACGCGATAAAGGTAAATTATTTAAAATGTAGTTGTAATTGAGAATATTACGGATCCTAGCAATGCTCATAATATAACATTTAGAGACGTTTAAATGGAGTTTATTTAAAAAAGTCCAGTTATACAGTTCATCAAGATCTCGCTGCATCAATTCACAATCAGTCAGAGTTGATTTTCATATAAAGTTTCAAATCGTCTGCAAACATATGACATTTTGCAGTTTTAAAAATCCTGAGAATTTCAGTGATAAAAATTAAAAAAATGGAGTGGGCCCAGATTAGAACCCTGAGGAACACCAGAGGAATTACTGTATAGTCTAGAGTTTACACCAAAGTACTTTAAAGAGTACAGTTTATCTGTAATATAAGAGTACAACCACATCGCCAAATCAACACTATATCCAGTAGTAATTGGTCCAATATTGGCTCAATATTGGACCACTATTGTATATCTTGGCATTACGTTGGAAATATTTCCAATGTAATCCCAATATTGGGATTACACTGACCTCCAATATTAGCTAAATATTTTCGTTTCAATATTACGCCAATATTGGTGTTACACTGGAAATATTTCCAATGAAACGCCAATATTAGAACACTGGAAATATTTCCAATGAAACGCCAATATTAGAACACTGGAAATATTTCCAATGAAACGCCAATATTAGAACACTGGAAATATTTCCTATGAAATGTCAATATTAGAACACTGGAAATATTTCTAATGAAATGCCAATATTAGAACACTGGAAATATTTCCAAAGAAATGTCAATATTAGAACACTGGAAATATTTCCAATATTACGCCAATATTGGTGTTACACTGGAAATATTTCCAATGAAACGCCAATTTTGGCGTAATATTGTCCCAATATTTTAAGCCAATATCGGGCCAATTTTGTCAGAACGTCCACTTTTTCATATTAGTCTATTATTTCCAATATTGGCTGCCAATATGGAATTACTACTAGGGTACGTATCACAGGAGAATAATTAAATGGCATATGTTGTTGACCGCGATTAACCTTTCTCCTACAATGTTTCTGGCTTGGATACTTACTTTCTCTTGTTTACGACTGCTCCGTCTCTTTCTTCTGTTGAGTGTGGTGCTACATTTGTTTCTCTTCAGCGACTTTTCTTTTTTGTGCAGGCAGACTGCTGGCGTTTAACTGCGCAGAACATGACGAACACCCTCTCGGATTTTATTCCATTCTTTCTGTACTCGCGAGACACGATTTTCAAGACGATATCCAAATGGATTGTCTGAAAAACAACATGGCGTTGTTATAGCGCATCCTTGCCGTTCCTTCCTAGCGATTTGAATGTTGGGAATTTTCGTCCAAAATTAACATCAAATATAGATATACACTATTAATCTGTCGCTTACGGGTGGGACAGCGTCCATCCTAAACGAAGAACCTCTCAAAAAAACAGGTATTTGACATACCCTATCCCAAACAGTTCGACCCCCCCCTTTGCAGGCATTGGCGTCCATGCTATCCCAAACAGTTCGATCCCCCTTTGCAGACATTGGCGTGTTTGGGATAGGGTATGTCAAATACCTGTTTTTTTTTAGAGGTTCTTCGTTTGGGATGGACGCTGTCCCACCCGTAAGCAAAATATTAAGGAAAACTATAGACACGTAAATAAGCACAAATAGCAAAATAAATTATTTACGTTGCTCTGGTTTTCCTCATCCTATGCATAAAGTGTATTTTTCTAATTGATTTATACTAATATTTAAGCATGTCAAAGACGGAAAATAAACACCCTTAAAATTAGATTGCAATTTTTTTAATAAGTTTTATTTGGCTTTACAATGTATGTATGATGTTTAGCGTTGAAGATAGTCGCCTTAATCGAGAATTAACTCGATTATGTTCTGCCCCGCGGTGGTTGCTATAAGTGTGTAAAGTTTCAGCTTTATAGATCACTTGAGGGGGGGGGGGCTTTTGGAGGGTCTGAAAATTATTTTTGACCCCCCCCCCTTTTGTTTTGTATGTATGGTTTTGCCTGTTCCCGAGGAAGAAATCAAAATCCGGCTCCTTTATTCCTGTTCCGTGTATGATACTATAAATGTGCAAAAATGTGCAGCTTTTCATGTCATCGGAAATACTTCTGAGTATTTGTGAAGACTTTTCGAAAATGCCCGTTTTTCCGCTACTCAGGGGGGAATTGAAAATACGTTTCCTATAAATCCTGTTCCGTTGTTGAAATTATGTGTTCAAAAATGCAACTTTTTAAATCACCGTACAGGGTCTGCAAAGGCTCCCCCCCCCCCCCCCCCACACACACACACTCCTCATTTTTTATGCCTTCCAAGGGGGAATCCAGCTCCTTTGCTTCTGTCTCGTGAACGATACTATTAATGTGCAAATATTCCATGTTCTAGGTCACAGTTGACTGTTGAAGTGTCTGGAAAGGATTTTCAACCTCCCCCCCCCCCCCCCACACACCGATATGTAAAACAATATTTCATTTCCGATCACTGTATGACTTATTTTCAACGTTATTGGCCATTTTATTCTAAAATTCAATCATAAATAAATTTTTTCTTCAGACGATTTTGATGTGGAAAGCGTAACTATGTCACTGTGGTTACAAATGGAATCAAAAGTGCTTAAAAATATAATTATAGCAGACGAATTTTTTTTTATATTTTATAAATAATTATTAATTAAAATATCTCAAGAACTGGTAATTATATACAAATAGGGTTAATTTAGAAATTTTTGTATATTTTTTCTGTTCATGATGATATTAAAACGAATTTTATGTGTATAGTCGTTCGCGAGTTATAAGTGGAACAAAAAATTTCCCGGACGTACAAATTTTTGGAACAAAATTCCAAGATTTTCTACTTTTATCTTTACCGCGTCTATGCAAAGTTTTAAGTTTCTATCTTCAGTTTGTGCTGTGAAAATCAACCTAACCTTAACCTCACCGTGAGTCTCACCTAACCTTATATATGTAGATTTACACGTTTTACGAGATTTACTTTTTGAGAAGTACACTGTTAGAGCATCTCTTACAAATAACCATATTACTTTCCTTATATACATAATGTATAAGGAAAGTATTATGACGGCGTCGAAAACTCGAATTCGAATTTTCGACGGAGAGCACGTTTCAAGCATGTCTGATCACGAATCAAACATTTTTGAAGTGATGTCTGTGTGTGAGTGTGAAAGTATGTATGTGTGTGTGTGTCAGTGAGTCTGTGGAGACAATAACTGACGAACGAATGGACCGATTCGAACAAAATTTGGTACACAAAGCACAATCCGTGAACACTGGAAGCCTATTGGTTTTATACGCAATCGAATGTTCAGAATCCCCCCCCCCCCCTAAATTTTCGAGTGAAATTTTGAAAAAATCGTTAAGAAATTAAAACCGCGTGTTAAAGTTACGCAAATAAACATTTCTTATGTCATTTTTCATCAGAAAACGATTGACATAAATTTTGGAACGTTAAAACGAACCGTTTTAGAGATATTGCACATTTTTCAAAAAAATTATCAAAAAGTCATATAAAAAAAAAAAGAAAAAAAAATTCCTATTGAGAAACATTTTCACTTTTCATATGTAATACCATGCAATAAATTTGGTGACATCATTCTCGTGGATCTAGCTCGTTCCATTCACGAGAAAAGATGCTTTGAGTAATATTTTTGTATTTGAACGCCAATAGTCATTTATCCGCTGTAAGAATAACTTATTTCTCCGTCCATAACACTTGGCGAGATTTTGGCGACGAATTTAGCGAAATGTCACCAACTTGACGACATTTTAAAATGTTGCCAAATTAACGAAAATCTCGCCAAATGGATTAAAAATGACTAATTAACGACTAATTGAAGAAAATTTAATATCGTGGAAAGAATATAAGTATCTACTATAAGAATAACATTTTTTTAACTGTAAAAGTAGTAAATTCATTGCATTATATAAGGAAAGTCATGTGCTGCCCACATCAGATTTTTTTTATTGATATCTGAGCTACTATCGAAACGAGTTTAAGTCGTCTATAATATTGTAATATATTTGTATATCTCAACAAGTATGCATTTATTTCCTCTTGCGTCATCTAAATTACCCGAGACGTTTCATTCCTCGAAATAGCAACTACGCAAAAAACTGGAAATGTTGATGGATTGGAAGAAAATAAATGGTGCGAGAACATCACAAAATGCTCTTTTTTTAAAATAATATTATGAGGCCAGCTACTCATTCTGCGGATTATTTGCCATCTAAATCTTCTACCATTTCATCTGTATCATTATTGGAAGACCTTCATCTGCATATCATACAGCTAAGTGAGACTAACTTAACTAAGTGATTGATGAATTACAACCCAAATTGCTAAAGGTAGAAATTTCAAACTGTGGGACTTGACCTAGAAGTAACCAGAAAAATCTAAGATCTTGGAATTTTTTGTTCTAGCATTTTTCCAACTTTAACATGAAAATGGCGAGACACACGAAATTCGTTTTTAGACATACCGTCATGCGCATAGAAAAATAATCCTATATTACTTTCCTTATATACATAATGTATAAGGAAAGTATTGTGACGGGGTCGAAAATTCGAAATCGAGTTTTCGACGGGAGAGCACGTTTCAAGCATCCCTGATCACGAATCAAACATTTTTGAAGTGATGTCTGTGTGTGTGTGACAGTATGTGTGTGTGTGTGTGAAAGTATGTGTGTGTGTGTGCGAAAGTATGTGTGTGTGTGTGCGTGTGCGTGTCAATGAGACTGTGGAGACGATAACTGACGAACGAATGGACCGATTCGAACGAAATTTGGTAAAAAAATCACAATCCATAAACACTAGAAGCCTATTGTTTTTATACGCAATCGAATGCTCAGAACCCCCCTAAATTTTCGAATAAAATTTTGAAAAAATCGTCAAAAAATCAAAACCACTAATAAATTTACGCAAATAGACATTTCTTATGTAATTTTTCATTAGAAAACGATTGACATAAATTTTAGAATGCTAACATGAACCGTTTTCGAGATATTGCACATTTTTCAAAAAAATTATTAAAAAGTCATATAAAATGAAAAAAAAATATTTCCTATTGAGAAACATGTTCACTTTCCATATGTAATACCATACGATAAATTGGATGACATCATTCTCGTGGATCTAGCTTGTTCCATTCATGAAAAAAGATACGTTGAGTAATACTTTTGTATTTGAACGCCAATAGTCATTTGTCTGCTGTAAGAACTACTTATTTCTTCATCCATAACGCTTGGCGAGATTTTGGCGACGAATTTGGCGGAATGACGCCAACTTGGCGACTTTTTGAAATGTTGCCAAATTAACGAAAATCTCGCCAAATGGATAAAAATGACGCTAAATCAATGAAAATGGCGACTAATTGTCGAAAATTCAATATCTTGGAAAGAATATTAGTATCTACTATAAGAAAAACATATTTTTTTACTGTAAAAGTAGTAAATTCATTACATTATATAAGGAAAGTCATCTGTTGCCCACATCAGATTTTTTTCTTATAGTTTTGTGTACATTCAATCGTTCTTGAGATATTTTAATTTTTCAAAGACCGAAATCGTCTGCTAGCTATTCTAACCAAACTGGAATTTTTTTTTTAATTAATAATTGATTTGTAGCTTAAAATGTTGGGAAAAGTTGTAAATAAGGCAGCATATAGTGATCAGAGATGAAATAGTGTTTTGCATATCGCAAATTCAATGTTAACATATCTATAAAGTATGCGCCATTTTTATACATTAATTTGAAACAATTTTTGATATTTAAAACTTTTATTAAGTGTGTAGGTTTTAGTGATCATTACCTATTTTACCCGTGCAAAACTGGGCTGAAAATAGTTAGTTTAGTATAATCTCTACTGACTGGTGACTTACAAAGCACCACGTATGCAAATTTATCCATTGAATTTTCTTGAACTCGTTATTACTTTCCTTATACATAATGTATAAAGGAAGTATTGTGACGGGGTCAAAAATTCGAATTCGAGTTTTGGACGGGAGAGCACGTTTCAAGCAACCCTGATCACGAATCAAACATTTTTGAGATGATGTCTGTGTGTATATGTGCGGGTGTGAAAGTATGTGTGTGTGTGTGTGTGTGTGTGTGCCAGTGAATCTGTGGAGGAGACGATATCTCACGAACGAATGGAGCAGTTCGAATGCATTTTGGTACAAAAATCGCAATCTATGAATACTGGAAGCCTATTGTTTTAAAACACAATCGAATGTTCAGAACCCCCCTAAATTTTCGAGTGAAATTTTGAAAAAATCATGAAAAAATCAAAACCTTTATTAAAATTACGCAAATAGACATTTCTTATGTAATTTTTCTTTACAGAACGATTGACATAAACTTTGGAACGCTAGCATGAACCGTTCTCGAGATATTGCACATTTTTCAAATACATTTATCAAAAAACTCCCATAAATTAAGAAAAATATTAACTGTTGAGAAACATGTTTACTTTTCATATGTAATATCATACGATAAATTTGGTGACATCATTCCCATGGATGTAACTCATTCCATTCACAAGAAAAGATACTTTGAGTAATACTTTTGTATTTGAACGCCAATAGTCATTTATCTGCTGTAAGAATAACTTATTTCACCGTCCATAACGCTTGGCGAGATTTTGGCGGCGAATTTAGCTGAATGTTGCCAGGTTGGCGACATTTTCAAATGTTGCCAAATCAACGAAAATCTCGCCAAATGGATAAAAATGACGCTAAATCAATGAAAATGACGACTAATTGAAGAAAATTCAATATCTTGAATATATGTATCTACTATAAGAATAACATTTTTTCAAACTGTAAAAGGTGTAAATTCATTGCATTATATAAGGAAAGACATGTGTTGCCCACATCAGATTTTTTTTGTATTTTAAAATCATGTAAAATTTCAGATTAATATTAACGCTATTACCATCTTGTATTTATCTTATACACCATTGAAACACAAAACAGCTAGAAAATTGTAGTTTGAAGGTATACCCCAGTTGATACAGCACTAGCTATAGAGGTGTTAAATACACATGTTGTGACTGTGAAACTTCATTTTGCAACTTTCCTTTTACTAATGCCAACTATTTGTAGTTTAAGCACGTAAAATTCGATTTCTCATTGCTTGTTTTTGTTAAGTTCGTGCATAATGACTACAACGTAATAACAACGGGATAGTGCTGTATGTTATATAAAAGAAGGAAAAATACAAACCACAAGGACAACTTATGCGAGCCTTTCCCTCGTTGTTACGCCTTCGAATGTGTAATAGTTCCATTAGTTACTTATTAACATTTTGACTTTCACTGACGCTATAAAGAAATTTTTTTGTGAATTGGCAACGAGAATTGGGAAAAATCTTGCCAATTATTGGTGACAAAAATGTTACCATACGATAACTTTTACTAAATATTTTTTTAAGAATTTCGAAAACTATTTATTACAAACGGCGATAGATAGAGATTTGATGACAACTGATATAGATTCAGCATGAAATTCAAGAGATTGTGCGGGGTTTACTAAGACCCCCCCCCCTGGTTCTAGAAATATTAGCTCAAATTAAAAAAAAAATTACAATTTCCTTGCAATACCTATTTCTCAGGCTCGGCTATAGATAACTTAGATGACTGATATATATTCAGAATGATATTTTGGAAGAGATGGGAGAGTTCACTACGGATTGCCTTTTCACTTCCGGTTTAAAAAATTATTTTGAAACATCTCTTCCTCAGTATTGACTATAGAGCTTAGATGATGATTTTTATGTATTTAGTATTAAATATTGTGTGGGAGATTAGGCACTTTACTAAGGATTTCCACTTCCTGTTCTGGAGTTCACACTTTCATTTTTTCGAAAATTTATATTCCTGTACAAAATAAGTGTGCAAAAGAGTATAAATATTCTTAATAACTTCGTCACAAATGAAGTGTACACATTATTTGTCGCCATAAGAGGACTCCTTCATAAATTTATTGTTATTTCTACTGTTGTCTAAATCAAAATGTGTCCATTTTCGTTAATATAGTTGGAATAATGAATAAACAAATTAATCTTTGTGTTTTGACAGTTTATGATATCTCCGTGTGAGGTTATCAGTCTTTCGCATACGCGTCAGGATCAATTACCAATTTGGGTGGGGGGTGGGGGGAGGCTATTACTCTAAAATTAGATAGGTCGTCGTTATAACTTATCAATTGGCGTCATAAATTGTAGGTTAACTTTAAATGGTAATACCATGTAGGTAAGTGATGTCCTCAATTGCTTATCAGTAGTGTATGTCATTTTTATTTTAAACGTGAGGATCTTGGACGTTCCTGCTGCGCTACTGCTTCCTTTGCTGTTTCAAAGAGTAATATGATCTAAGCTCTATAGTCAATACTGAGGAAGAGATGTTTCAAAATAATTTTTTAAATCGGAAGTGAAAAGAAGTGGAAAGGAAATCCTTAGTGAACTCTCCAACCTCTTTCAAAATTTCATTCTGAAGGACACGCAGTAGAATCTGGTGAACTGGAGTTCGCGAGACAGGTCAGGCACACTTGCATCTGGTGTCGCCTGTGGGGCGTTTGAAAGCACCTGTTTCTCTGTTAGAGAACTGTTTATTCATAATTCAAATTTATAAGTAAATGAAAACAAAATTATCTGTAAGAGACCTAAAAATTCTTTGAAATAGCGCAAAAATGCGAAAGCTTGATGTTTTTTTTTTTTTTTTTTTTTTTTTTACTGCTTCAAAATGTGAAGATTCAGTCGACACGTAGAATAGAAATTTGTAAGAGGGAAATGCAAATTTATTTACGCATGGACATTCGCACAAAAATCATCTGAAAATCCGGGTCATGAGAGCACCCGGTTTCACTGCAGATTTGAAACCGAAGCTTCATAGTTAATTCATCATTGGCCAGGTCTCGGGGGGAGGGGGTTATAATACAAAATTCCTATGAGGAATATGGATCCATAAAAAAGTAATGTAATTATTACATCAATTGTGGGGGGGGGGGGGTGAAGACCCAGACCGCCCGACTCACCCTAGGGCATTAGCAGCTACCTGAGCAACCGGGATGGGAGGGGGGGGGCAGAGGGGGATCGAACTGTTTGGGAAAGGTTATGTTAAATACATGTATTTTTGAGAGGTTCTCTGTTTGGGATTGCGCTGTCCTACCCGTAAATAAAAGGTTAAGTCACATTTCTATTAAATATCAAACTTGTAAACCCACTCATTTTTACTGCAAGGTTTATAACAATTGGCTAAAGAGCAACATGATATAGAATTATAACTCAGACCAGTTTATTTTCTTAACTTCTCCTAAATCCTGTTTAAGGACGGATGAAAATATATATATATATATATATATATATATATATATATATATATATATATATATATATATATATATTCATGTGTTTGGTTAAATTTCTGTATAAAAATAGATTGAGTTTAATCGTTTACAACATTTCTATTAAATGGTTAAAATGTGGATTATTAAAGTCAAAAACTCTAGAGCTAAATTTCTAGACTTTCTAAAGGGCAGCCGTTGTGCTCATGAGCAATAAGGTTACTGACCTCTGTATAGAATATTGTATTTATGCTTAACTGCGACCGCATAATCAAAGATTAAGACTTTGAAACCTTCGATATCCCTGTCCGACTGCAGGAGGAGTTGTTGTTGTTGAGACCCAGACCGTCCGAACTACCAGAAAGGTGTAAGGTAACTGTTTGGACGGCCGGGAAGTGCCACCCAATTTAGACCGGAACTCCGTGGAGGAGGCATCCACAGGGACCGTACCCTCCTCCCCCTACCACCAACCTCTCAGAAGAACTTACGGACCCACATGTTCAACGTGATCGTACTCCGCATGAACACGGTGGCAGTTGTGGCAGCTTGCAAATCCAGCGCGCAAACCACCAGGCTACTGCACCCGAAAAGTGTCAACAGCACGCGGTGTTCCCAGGTGGTCACTCACCCAAGTACTAACCGCGCCCAATGCTGCTTGACTTCGGTGATCTAACGAGAACCGGTGTTTTCAGCACGGTACGGCCGTTGGCTGAATGCAGGAGGAGTGTATAGGTGCAGTGAGTAGGTGCAGTGAGTGTACAGGAGTGTATAGGTGCAGCAGGAGTGTTATAGGTGGATGTTTTCCTCTTGTGATTTAAAGTCCATTTAAAATTGTTAAAATTTAACCTTAATTTGCTTTATATTAAAGGAAGGACATCATATTTTACAGATCTAGGGTCGTTGTATGTAATGGAATATTTAAAATTGTATGGACCGGTCATAATTTCTACAAATGATATCAAATTCTTAGGGCGTCTTGTCTCTATTAATTAATCTATATGATATATTAATTAATAGTTTTTGAAAGCATGTCTCGCGATATAAGTGCTGCACGTATGTTTCCTGGTAGACTGTGATAAATGTTCTTTCAATTTTTTTTAATATAATCTCCTAAGAGGTTATACTTGATTCTCCATCTAGAATTAAATTGAAGTTTGTGTGTGTGTGTGTGTGGGGGGGGGGATGTAGTTCTGTGAATAAATACTAAAATTTTGTTGAAAAAATAATTTAATACACATTTTCTTATAGATAGTTATTTAAATTTGGATGATATATATATATATATATATATATATATAAAAATAAATTATTAAATCCAAAGTTAGAATGTATGTAGTAACTCATAATACACTATTCCAAAATTTTCTACAAATACAAAGAAATTAAGACAAAAAGAGGAAATAATAAAGCATAATGCAAGTCATAAGGACAAAGACAATCAACAAATTTCAAAAATGAGGAATGCAAATAAGAAAAAAAAAAAAAAATCAAGCAAAAAAGCTTGCACATGGAGGAGATTTAGGCTTACGAGATTAGGCTTACGAAAAGTTCATTTCGAAAAAATTCTCATCGGGTCCATATATCTTTTCGAAATGAACACAAAAATGCTTGTTTCTGAAACACAAGATAGATTTTATCTATAAACTTGTGTTATATGGACGACAAGCATAAAGATTGGAACAATAAAGGAAACATAAATACCTCAAAACGCACCTCTTCAGCGCAACCATGACGAGCAAAATATGACTGGATCAACGTTGCCATATGCCAAAATGAAAAGATGTGATTTGCTGTTGCCAAAGAGAGTAATAAAAACAGTACTGCGCAAAAGCAATAAAATGAGTTATTCAACTGTTAAAGCTTCGAGATAAAAAGATGAAAATATAATTGCAGGAGAATGAAGAAGTACGGCTAAAATAAGATAATAAGGGGAGAATATGAGAATTTTAGGCTAATCGAAACTTATTAACTATACTATTGACTAAATATGCAGGATATTGATACATTTTACTGGTAATTTTGAGGTTATTAATGTGCAAAGCATGAAATTTTTTATCTGATAATCTATAAATTCTAAAAAGTTGATTAAGTATAATATTTCTAAACAATTGAATCGAGTTGCAGGAATTAAAAGGTAATAATTTATTAATATTAAATTTAAAAAAATCTTTTTTATCATATAATTTAGTAACTATCCCATGAGCAGGTTCTATAATTAGATTTAAATCCAAATAATAAACATTATTACTAATAGAAGTTTCATTAGGTATTAATTCCAAATTATCCGGATAGAAATCTATATCTATGACATAGTTATCAGTAAATACAAGACAAATCAGATCATCTACATATCTATAAATTTTATAATCAGTTGAAGTAAAGAATTTTTCATAATGATATAGGTATAAATTAGCTAACATACTGCTACTACAGCCACCTTGTGGAACACCTGAGACTTGTAAGTATAATTTATTACCTTGAAAGATATAATTATTGAAAAGAACAAAATGGAGAAGCTTAGGAAAATTGGTAAATTTTGTAAGATTAGAATGTTTAGTAATATAAGTATTATATAAAGCTAAAATGACATCATATAGATCAGTGATCTTAATATTATTAAATAGATCTTTAAAATCAAAAGTTTGAAATCCTATTATTTTACCATGCGTTTTTAATTTATTTTTTAATTCCTTACTGTTATTTAGAATAATGTAGCTATCACCAGAATCTCGTAAATTGCTATTTAGTACATTTAAATAATTTAGTAATAATTTACTAGCAGTAGTAGAGTATGAATTATGACCACTAGTAACAGTTCTAAATTTAATAGGATTTTTATGAAATTTAGGTATAAGCACAATATATGGAAATGTCAAAAATTTATTATTAATATCTAAATCACTATACATATTGATAATTTTCAATTTGATACTATTAAGAGAGTGTGAATCAATTTTAAATAGACTATTATTTTTTAAATAATCTAGCAGATATTGAATATAGAATTTTTTACAAATAATAGCATAATTATTAGAAGCTTTATCTACATAAGTAATAACAAAAGATCTATGTAAATCATTAACAGAATGCTTTATATTATCCATATTATATATGGATCTAGATAAATTAATACTACAAATGGTATTTTTAATAGATCTTAAAATAGTAAATTTATATATATATATGATACAAAAATTTTAAGCCTTTTCCAATAACGACCCCTTTTCTTTCATAATTATTATTCCAAATTCTTATTTCATGTGCAGCACGTATTGCAGCTATATTAAATTCTATCCCACGCCACTAATATTATCAAAGTCTGCCAGCGCTTCCTCTTTTCCTCGACCATACCATATATGGTCACTAATCTTAACCTCTACGTAAACACTCTCATATAAAACTGTTTCTCAATCACATTTTTAAAGCCTAAAGAACGCGAAGGCAGCATCTTTCCCATACCACCATATCCCTCCCCCTCCGATGTAACTGTACATTATGTGAACAACCGCAGACTGCGTTGAAATTTTGTGAGAGCAGGTCAACGATATGGAGCTCGGCCTATGTAACTAAATATATGTTATGAGTGTCATATAATAAAGTTAATAAAGTAGATTTTAGTAACGTGCAAAATGTCTCTTACCTGGATTATCTCCGCATGATTTCTACAACTATTACACACACACACACACACACACACACATATAGGCCAACGACCCTACCGTACTGATAACACAGGTTCTCGTTAGATCACTGAAGTCAAGCAGCATCGGACGCGGTTAGTACTTGGGTGGGTGACCACCTGGGAACACCGCGTGCTGTTGGCACATTTCGGACGCGGTAGCCCGGTGATTTGCGCGCTGGATTTGCACGCTGCCACAACTGCCGCCGTGTTCATGCGGAGTACGATCATTTTAAACATGTGGGTCCGTAATTCCTTTCGAGAGGTTGGTGGTAGGGGAAGGAGGGTACTGTCTCTGTGGATGCCTCCCCCACTGGGTTCCGGTCTAAATTGGGTTGCACTTCCCGGCCGTCCAAACAGTTACATTACACCTTTCTAGGAGGTCGGACGGTCCGGGTCTCAACAACAACACACACACATATAGTGTTGAAGACCCGGACCGTCCGACTCATCCGAGGACTTGAGCAACCAGTTGGACGGCCGGGAAAGACACACATATAGTGTATATATATATATATATATAATCAAAGAGTTTAAATATAAAATACAAAGCTTATGAAACTAGTAAGTTTAACAATACAAATGCATCGAAAAACGGTCTTTTTCAAATTTATCAATCATTTTCCATTTTTAGCACATAGGGGACTACTATTCAACTTTTGTTCACAGTAACAAGTTAATAAATGAAATGTGCTAATTAACGCTGATGATATATATATATATATATATTAAGTAATATATATATATATTAAATAATATATATAATATATATATATATATATATTAAATAATATAATATATATATATATATATATATATATATATATATAAATCTCTTAAAGTTTACAATATTAAGAAATCAATAGAATGCAGGTCAGTAAAATATAAATTTGTTGGGGGAAACAGAGCAACAATCCATAAGAAATAAAACTAATTAAAAGAATATTAGAATGAATTACAATGGATAGCAAATAGGATTTTTATATATGCCATGCTTTGTTGATTCATTCAGACTCTTATCTCTTAAAGTATAAATCTCTTAAAGTCATATTAAAATATTATAATATTAAAATATTATAATCAAATTCATATTAAAATCCTATTTATTAATGTTACATAATTAGTGACCCAAAAGTGACTAAATCTACCAAATTTTGTGAAATTCAGTCCATTAGATTTTCAGCTAGAGTGGATACAAGCTTTTGCGGGCCATTTCGCAAAAAAAGGCGGGTTCTTTTATCCCGAATCGTACCCAAAACAAATCACCAGATTCGACACACAAGTGACTTACCTACCAAATTTTATGAAATTCGGTCAATTTGTTTTTTACTTAGAGTGGATACAAAATCTACACAGACAGACACACAGACGTCACGCTAAAAATAGTTTTTTCGTATTCTAGAGGTCTCGAAACGTGTAGATCCGTCGAAAACTTGAGTTGCGATTTTTAATATAATTCCAATATTTTCCCTATACATTACCATGTATTGCAGGGAAAGTAAAAATTAGCTGCAGTGAGGCCCAACTCGACTTTCTCTCTCATACGACATCTCATCTCGACATCTCATTTAATGGATATATTTGAGCATACGTAGTTCTTTAGTTTAGATTTGGACAATTTTTGCGGGCCATTTTGCAAAAAAAGGCAGGTTATTTTTTACCGAATCTTACCAAAATCTAATCAGCACCAGAGTGACCCACAAATGACTCATCTGCTGAATTTTGTGAAATTCGGTCTATTAGTTTTTTAGTTACAGTGGATACAAAATCTGCACAGACAGACACACAGACACACACAGCCGTTATGCTAAAAATGGTTTTTTCGTATTCTAGAGGTCTTGAAACGTGTAGATCCGTCGAAAACTCGAGTTGCGATTTTCGACACCATTCCAATACTTTCCCTATACATTACCATGTATTGCAGGGAAAGTAAAAATATGTATTTATTTGTGTTTAAAGTTAGAAATTTTAAAAAGGATTAGTTAGAAATGTTAAGAAATTTATTTATTTTGTTAATCTTCCCTGTAAATTCGCGTTTTGATATTGCTGACATTAACTTCAATTTTATTTTTTTCTCTTTTTTTATATAGATGATGTAAACATTGTTAACTTTGAATTTTATTGTGCACTTAACATCAACTCATGCAGTGACGCATCTTGCCAATCATTTGTCGGCTTTGTATGAACTGTTGTTCTTTTCATTCAGCCTTTCCTGGTGTATACGTAGATTGGTTGTTTATGATTTCCGGTTTTCCGTTCTGACCTTCTTCAAACTTTGCGAACTTGCGTAATAAATAAATAACTCTCCCAAAACTAAGTTATGCTTTATTTAGGTAGATCATTTAACATAAATTAAAACAAACACAAACGAATGGCATAAGCGGTTTTTGAAAATTGAAGTAATTTCTCTTATATAAACAATGCCTGAGCGTGAAGTTATCCCCCCCCCCCCTCCGAAAAAAAAAAAGAAACGTCTATAAATTGGAAACGAAAGAAGCACAAATTTTTGCGGCACAAACGAAGTACGAACGATTACACTAGATTTGTCGTTTGTACATTCCATGGGGAGGGGGGAGACAACTTCACGGAAGTAAATAAAAAAAAAGCTATAAATCAAAAACGAAAAGAGCATAAATGAAAATTTTTGCAGCGGCACAAACGAAGTACAAACGAATGCAATAAGCGTTTTTTCAAAATTCATTAAATTTCTTTCATGTAAACAAAGTCCGTCTCTCCCTCCCCCCCTCCCCAGACAAATAAAAGCAAAGCTTTTATAGTTCGAATATGAAAAGGGCCCGAAGAAAAAATTTTGCGGCATAAACGAAGTATAAACGATTGCACTAGTTTTTGTCGTTTGTGCTTTCTATAGGGGGGGGGGGGAATACACGGAGCTAATTAAAACACATAAGGTAGAACACGTAAGGTAGAGTTGCCAACTATTTCTAAAAAAAAATTCTGAGGCATGATATTAGTTTAGATTACGTTGTCCAGGGGGGGGGGGAATAACTGAGCTGTCTCCGGTAATAATTCCATATTGTCAGAGACATTTCAGTTTGAAACGGAGTTTCGTTCAAGGCCATTTGATCGTGGCATCTTTAAATCGTCAGTCATTGATGAATGAGATAAAAAAATATGAGTGATCAGCAGGAAAGATCAGATAACAGATTTCGAAAATTATAGAAAACGAGAAGATAATGATCAGTTTTATTTCTGTTACTGTTTTGTAAGTCTGGCAAAGGCATGGAACCCTAAGTAGCAACTTTTATTCCAATAATTTTGACTTTGTTCAGCAATGTTTGGTGTTTGTTTTAGTCGTCTAATCAGAAATAAGCTCGGTTAGGTTCTGTCCCGTGGTCAATACTATAAGTGTGCAAAGTTTCAGTTTCTTAAATCATCGGGAACTTCTAGAATGTCTAGAAATATTTTAGTCCACCCATTTTGTTGTCTTGGGGGAGGGGGGGGGGCAATCGGAAATCCAGCTCCGTTAGCAATTACCCTGTGTTCTATTCTACATTATACAAAGCGTTAGTCTGCTGAGTCACCCCGGAGCTTCTAGAGGATATTTTCGAAACTCCCACATTCCCCCTACCCCAAGGAGGAATAAAAATTCCGGCTCCTTTAACTTCTGTTTCGTGGATGATACTATAAGAGCGCAAAACATCTAGTTTTCCAAGACGGATTTTTAGAAGATCTGCCAAGACTTATAACCGTTCCCCCTTCACATTTTCTCAACTTTTCCCACCCCTGGTAAAATTCTGAAAATCCGGCTTTGTTAGGTTCTGTCCCGTAGACGAAAAATATGCAAAGTGAATCTTTTAGGAGGCTTCTGGAGGTTCTAGAAAGGCATAAGCATTTTTGACAATTAATTTAGATTAAAATATTTGGAATGTGAATCTGCAGTTGGTTTTCTCATATAGTCATATTATATATTTTAATAAGTTATTATATGTTCAAAATTGAGATTTAAAAACAGCTCTCTTTTATCGAATTGTCTATTACCTATATCAGGTTGGGTTTCTGATTATAACCTGGATAATAAAAAATCTGATGTGGGCAGAACATGACTCCTTATATAATGCAATGAATTTACTACTTTTACAGTTAAAAAAAAAATGTTATTCTTATAGTAGATACTTATATTCTTTCCAAGATATTGCATTTTCTTAAATTAGTCGTCATTTTCATTGATTTAGCGTCATTTTTATCCATTTGGTGAGATTTTCGTTAACCTGGCAACATTTAAAAATGTCTCTAAGTTGGCGATATCCCGCTACATTCGTCGTCAAAATTTCGCCAAGCGTTATGAACGGAGAAATAAGTTATTCTTACAGCGGATAAATGAATATTGGCGTTTAAATACAGAAGTACTACTCAAAGTATCTTTTCTCGTGAATGGAACGAGTTAGATCCTCGAGAATGATGTCACGAAATTTATCGCATGATATTACATTTGAAAAGTGAACATGTTTCGTAACAGTTAATATTTTTTTATAATTTATGGGATTTTTTCTTAATTTATTTGAAAAACGTGCAATATTTAGAGAACGGTTCATGCTAGCGTTCTGAAGTTTATGTCAATCGTTTTCTAACGAAAAATTACATAAGAAATGTCTATTTGCGTAACTTTATTAAAGGTTTTGATTTTTTGATGATTTTTTCAAAATTTCAATCGAAAATTTAGGGGGGTTCTGAACATTCGATTGTGTTTTAAAACAATAGGCTTCCAGTATTCACGGATTGTGATTTTGTAACAAATTTCATTTGAATCGCTCCATGCGTTCGTGAGATATCGTCTCCACAGACTCACTGACACACACACACACACACACACACAGACATCACTTCAAAAATGTTCAATTCGTGATCAGGGATGCTTGAAACGTGCTCTCCCGTCGAAAACTCGAATTCGAATTTTCGACCCCGTCACAATACTTTCCTTATACATTATGTATATAAGGAAAGTAATAATTCTTCCTTTCTGTTTCCATTGGTTATTATTATTTTTTTTTATGATAGATTGTGCGTTTTTTGTAACAATTATTTAGAAATGACACTTTTATTGATACTTTTTTAATGCTGATTAGTTTTGGGTACGATTTGGGATAAAAAAAAACCCGCCTATTTTTGTGAAATGCCCCGCAAAAGCTTGTATCCACTGTAACTAAAAAACTAATGGACCGAATTTCACAAAATTCAGCAGATGAGTCATTTGTGGGTCACTATGGTGCTGATTAGATTTTGGTAAGATTCGGTAAAAAATAACCTGCATTTTTTTGCAAAATGGCCCGCAAAAATTATCCAAATCTAAACTAAAGAACTACGTATGCCCAAATATATCCATTAAATGCTTGTTTAATACGTAATTTTTAGCGAAGAAAAGAATAAGACCAACCCCATTACATTAGGACCAGCCGTTCTCGAGATATTTTAGTTTTTCGTATTTTCTCTACGCCACCTTTGAAAATAAGTCCGGTTACCGAATTAGAACGAAAATTGAATTAAAAGTGAAATAAATTTAATTAAAATAAAGAGAACGTGGATATAAGTCTGCAGGGAAAGTCATGTGCATCAGATTTTTTATATTTAAACCTTAGTTTGGCTTGAAACAATTCGTGAAGCAAGCTTTGTTAACGCCAGCGAGTAGAAGGCGAAGCCTCCCGATTAGCGAAGCAAGTTACGGGAGTTGGCGAAGCGTAGCGAGCAGGAGACTAAGCCCCTATTATTATATATAAGCATAATGTGTACAATCAAAGGACTTTTCCATACAAAGCTATTGGTGTGTTTCAGAAATTTTATAGAAACCTGTATACACGTTATAATCAAATAGGTGGATGCTTTGAAAATACTTTTAATCATAAATGAATTTAACCCTTTGCTTACGGGTGGAGCAGCGTCCATCCCAAATGAAGAACCTCTCAAAAAGACAGGCATTTGATATACCCTATCCCAAACAGTTCGATCCCTCTTTGCAGGCATTGGCGTCCATGGACGCCAATGTCTGACGACGTTGATCCACCCGTAAGCTAAAGGTTAAACAAATTTAGGTTTTATCACCAGCAGTACTTGGGATATTAGAAATGTTACTTTTTTTGCCACAGGTTGCTTGATATTTTGGGAAGCAATCATGCGATTTTCCTTCAATTCGGGAATTTAATCCATCGTAGCTAAAGTCACGCATTGGACATATCATCACATTTTTTTTTTACTTTCCTTATATACATAATGTATAAGGAAAGTATTGTGGCGGGGTCGTGAATTCGAGTTTTCGACGGGAAAGCACGTTTCAAGCATCCCTGATCACGAATCGAACATTTTTGAAGTGATGTCTGTGTGTGTGTGTGTGTTTGTGAAAGTATGTGTGTGTGTGAAAGTATGTGTGTGTGCGTGTGTGTCAGTGAGTCTGTGGAAACGATAACTGACGAACGAATGGACCGATTCGAATGAAATTTGATACAGAAATAACAATCCGTAAACACTGGAAGTCTGTTGTTTTTATATGCAATCGAATGTTCAGAACCCCCCTAAATTTTCGAGTGAAATTTTGAGAAAATCATCAAAAAATCAAAATCGCTAAAATAGTTACGCAAATAGACATTTCTTATGTAATTTTTCATTAGAAAACGATTGACATAAATTTTAAAATGCTAACATGAACCGTTCTCGAGATATTGCACATTTTTAAAAAAAATTATCAAAAACGCATGTAAAATAAAAGAAAAATATTTCCTATTGAGAAATATAATCACTTTTCATATGTAATGCCATGCGATAAATTGGGTGACATCATTCTCGTTGATCTAACTCGTTCCATTCATCAAAAAAAATACTTTGAGTGATACTTTTGTATTTGAACGCCAATAGTCATTTATCTACTGTAAGAATAACTTATTTCTTCGTCCATAACGCTTGGCGAGATTTTGGCGACGAATTTGGTGGAATGTCGCCAACTTAGCGACTTTTTTAAATGTTGCTAAATTAACGAAAAACTTTCTAAATGGATAAAAATGACACTGAATCAATGACGACTCACTGAAGAAAATTCAATATCTTGGAAAGAATATAAATAACTACTAAAACAATAATCTATTTTTTTAAAGTTGTATAAATATAAAAGTTGTAAATTCATTGCATTATATAAGGAAAGTCATGTGCTGCCCGCATCAGATTTTTTAAGTTGACGTCAGTCATATCATCAAGTATCGTGTAACCTCTTCTTACTCTTGTGGATGTTACCTTGTAAGAAAACATTATATACCCATTTAACGCTTAGAATCTCCTTGAAGACTAACTATATAACTACTTCCATATTATTCGAAAATGCTGCTGTACGTACAGTACGTAGGGAAGCAGTAACCCCTTGGCGCCAACTGGCTCACCATTCAATCAATGGCACATATTTCCGGCGTATTCTAAACATTTTTTTACAGCTTTATTTCTTCTTCCAAAACGCATAAAAAAGGTGGCAGATATTGTATTATTGCAGATGGAATGCCTGCTCAGTCGTAAGACATGCGTTGTGAGGATGCAAAGGGTAATGAGGCGGGCCCTTTTGACGATGCAGAAGAGCCTGGAATCGAGATATATATTGGGGGCGTCATTCACATCGTTAACGGAAACGGCTTCCTGCGATGCCAAGAACAAAGAGACGCAAAATGGGGCATTAGTTTCGTAACTGGTGCGATATGGTGCGAGTCTGTGCAAATAGATATACAAGAAAAATTCTGGCATATACGTCAATCGTAATTTAAGTACATATTTCCATCCTGTTGTATCAATTGGTTTTTGGGGGGCTGATCTGTTTTATTGCGAGATTTTTTTTTTTCATTTATAACTTGATGTTAGGGCCATTAAATGGCGGGATGCATAAAGTAAAAGATATTCCTCCTTCTCCCTTCCACCAATTCGTCTGTTCCTAAGATGACTGAAACGAACTAAGGGATGAATGACACAGTCCCAAACTTCTGAAGGTAGAAACTTGAAAATTTGCTGGCGCGAGGGAATTTAATGGTTTGATACATTATGAAAAATATTTGAACAAGATAAAATTTCTAACTGAACCATGAGGACAATTTTTATATGGAATTTAGGATTTTTTAGATTGATACTCTTCAGAGAAACAATGTTATTTCCTGAAACAGTTATAGTAGTATAGTTAATACAATAAACTAAATGTTCGAAACATATTATGAGGGTGAATTTTGAAGGTGAGAGGGAGGGGGAGACGCTTAGTATTTCCAAATCCGATTGGTTTATTTTCAGTTTCCGGTTTAAAAAAAAAAAATCATTTTAGTTGAAATATGCTTTTCTCGAGATTGGCTATGAATTGAGCTAAGATAAAAACTGCTGTGGATTGAGCAACAAATTATATAGTAAATTATCCTATTTCGTCCAGATTTCTTCTTCTATTTAAAAAATAAATAAATAAATTCCTTGATAGATAGACATCTATAGATGACTGATATGATTTTAACATCAAATTCTAGGTGGGAGGGGATGTAATTTCCGATTCAAATTTTTTACATTTTTCTTTCAACATCTATTTCTCAGGATCGACTATACATACAGCTTAGCTGATGATTGATATAGATTCTAATTTCGTCGAGGGTTGGGGATATATTCACGAAGGATTCCCCCCCCCCTTCTGTTTTCCTTTTCACTTCAGTTTAAACGAATTTTCCTTGAAACATCTAATTCTCAATATCGTTCTATAGATAGAGCTTAAATGATGGCCGATATAAATTCAGCATCGTATTTCGTAAGGGGTGAGAAGGGGGTTCATAAGGGATTTTCCCTTCCGGTGTTAGAGATGCCATTTCCCTGTTTTTCTGAAAATTCTCATCACTGTACAAAAAAGGTGCGTAAATAAGAAGTACAGAAACGCTTAATATTTCCGTCGAAGATGAAGTGTACTTGCCACCCCATGAAATCTTGTAAAATTTTCAAAAACAAAATCACAATCTACTTAAAAATATATTCTGGTATAAGTGAGTTGAGTTGAGCCAAACAAGTTTACGTTTTAAGAATTTTCATCCAGCACATTTAGCGTGTATCTGTGAACACAAAACAATATGGGGTAATCCAGCCGTATTGCATTCTCCATGATCCTGCCGTCGATTATACTGCTTCCACGTAGCATTGTTTGTTATTTTATTTGTCGAACTGCAGCTGATTGTGAAATCCGTTCATGTGTTTGTTTGCGAGTGACCTTGGTGTGAGGCATACGCTGCATCTCGGCCAAAAAATATTCAAAAACACTTCCTTGTATAGCTGTGCTCAGAAATTAAGTCGACTATAATCAACGAATTCCGATTTTGATACTATCGAAGCGACCCGTTTTAATGGATTTCTTCAATCCATTCAAAATTTTGGCGGCGATTGATTATGACTGGAATGTGCAGATAGGCAAAAAAAAATATTCCTGATGTGGGAGCTTTTATTCCTTAAACGTTCAGAATCATAGTTTCCTAAATTTAAGTAATTTTATTTCACAAAATAAAACATGGTATATGGATATTTATTTGACATCCCCATGGAAGTTACAGTTATAAAATTATTTTCCTTTTCACTTGGCGTCTTGGCGCATTTTAAAATTTCGCCGAAACTCCTAAAACTAAAATAACTCGAGCTGTTTCTTCTTGAGTTACGGGGGTGTTTTTAATAGTTTAGCGTATGAATGTACTTATAAAACAAGCATTTAACTTACATACACTCATGTCCAAAAGTTAAGCATAATTCGTAAAATGCGAAACATTCTGAGTTAATATGGATACAATGGTTCACAATCAGTTGTGGAGAACCGTGGGACAAAGGTAAATCATTGTGCATATGCAAAATAGTTAAGTCGACCTCGACATGCGCAAAGGACTGGCGCACGTCGGAACGAATATAAAACGGCCTCGAGCGGCATGGCCAGTTGAGACAAAATTTCGCAATTGCTGTGGTACGGAGCGTTGTTAACGATAAATAAGGACGAAAGATGTCACAAAAATGCCAACTGGACACGTTTTTGAAGAGGCGAATTATTGGAGTGCTGGAATCCGGTCGATCCCCAACCGAAGCGTCTCGAATTCTAGATGTGCCTCAGTGTGTGATCTCCAGATGTGACAGAGGTTCCAAACCACTGCAGATGTTACACGACGACCAGTACCAGGCTGGTCAAGGGTAACAACCACTTGGCAAGCCCGATATTTGATGATAACTGCGCGACGTCAGAGGGACCGTTCTGCCAGACAACTGGGTTCAGCCCTGACAGCCGCCACAAGAGTCACTGTTTCGAGACAAACTCCTTACAGGAGACTTGGACACGTTTGCTTCTATGCCAGACGACCAGCAGTTTGCATTCCCCTGACGTCTGTACAGAAGCGCTCGCGTTTACAATGGAGTTTGGAACATTGGCAATGGGGTGGACAACAGTGGGGAAATGTTATGTTCAGTGACGAGTCCAGGTTTGTTCTGCACACCGATTCTTGTCGTACTATGATCTGGAGAGAACGTGGAACGTGTTTTTACAAGGAGGACACGGAAAGACATCGTTTCCCGTTTGGGGGGGGGGGGGTCTTGGTCTGGGCAGGAATCATGATGGACGGACGCACATACCTCCAGATCTTGATACGGGATCGGCTACTGGTCAAAGATACAGAGACGAAGTCCTTGAGCCTACCGTTCGATTGTTTCGAGGTGCTATTGGTTCTGATTTCATATTCATGGATGAAAACGCGCCTCCTCCCCATGCGGCCTTGGTCGACGACTTCCTTCAAACTGAAGATATCCAGCACATGCAGTGGCTTGCCAACTCTCCTGATTTGAATCCAATAAAGCATGTGTGGGATATGCTCGGGAGATATCTTGCAGCCCTCCACTACCCACCAAGCTCCTTTCCGGGATTGAAAACTACTTTCCGTGACGCTTGGAACTCTTTGAGCACACAGCTCATCCAAACCCTCATCGAAAGTCTGGGAAATCGTCGTGCAGCATGCGTGGCTACTCACCGTATTAAACGGCGGCATCACCTTGTTTTAATCATTCTGTTTCACTGAGGTTGACACTCGTATTGTGACCCTTTTTCTTTCAATCCTTTTCTTTGGATAATAAAAGTCGTTATTATCCTTGTTACTTTCCTTATATACATAATGTATAAGGAAAGTATTGTGACGGGGTCGAAAATTCGAATTCGAGTTTTCGACGGGAGAGCACCTTTCAAGCATGCCCGATCACGAATCAAACATTTTTGAAGTGATGTCGGAGTGTGTGTGTGTCAGTGAGTCTGGCGGAGACGATAACTGACGAACGAATGGACCGATTTGAACGAAATTTGGTACAAAAATCACAATCTGTAAACACTGAAAGCCTATTGTTTTTATACGCAATCGAATGTTCAGAACCCCCCCCCCCTCTAAATTTTCGAGTGAAATTTTGAAAAAATGGTCAAAAAATCAAAACCGCTAATAAAGTTACGCAAATAGACATTTCTTATGTAATTTTTCATTGGAAAACGATTGACATAAATTTTAGAACGCGAACATGTGCAATATCTCGAGAACATGAACCGTTCTCGAGATATTGCACATGTTTCAAAAAATTATCAAAAAGTCATATAAAATAAAAAAAAGTATTTCCTATTGAGAAACATGTTCACTTTTCATATGTAATACCATGCGATAAATTGGATGACATCATTCTCGTGGATATAGCTCGTTCCATTCATGAAAAAAGATACTTTGAGTAATACTTTTGTATTTGAGCGCCAATAGTCATTTATCTCTTGTAAGAATAACTTATTTCTTCGTCGATAACGCTTGGCGAGATTTTGACGAATTTGGTGGAATGTCGCCAACTTGGCGACTTCTTCAAATGTTGCTAAATTAGCGAAAAACTCGCCAAATGGATAAAAATGGTGCTAAATCAATGATGACTCATTGATGATGATGACATGGAAAATGACAACTCATTGACGAAAATTCAATATCTTGGAAAGAATATAAATAACTAATATAAAAATAATCTATTTTTTTACTGTATAGTAAATTCATTGCATTATATAAGGAAAGTCATGTGCTGCCCACATCAGATTTTTTTCATTTGTTTTCTTCTTCTATAACCCTATTACACCCACATACCGCGTTTCCTTCCATTCCTATATAGATTTCCTGAAGTTTTCACATAAACAACAACTATGCTTAACTTTTGGACATGAGTGTATTTAGGAATGTTATATTCTTTTTATTTTGTTAGGGATATTATATTCTTTTTATTTTTGTTTTGTTCTAAAATTTACTCGGCACCGAAATGACTACCTAACAAATTTTGGAAAATTGAATTAGATAAGATAAATTCATTACACAGTAAAATATATCTTATTTGTGTTATAAGATTCCTAAAAAGTGTTAAACCCATTGAGAATTTTTCGGAAAATTTTTCTGATTCTTTTTCTGATATTTCCCCTTATGCACTACTTTGAATGGTAATTAAAGTAAAACCATCCATTATGTTTTATAATGACTTTCTTGAGGAATACTAATATAAATGGTTTTCTTTCTTGGTTCTCTTGCAATGATGAGGGGGAGGGGGGGTCCGGCTTATCCTTAAAACAGCTGAATGCTGCATTAATGTCTTATTTATGCTTTTGTCCGTTTTTCTTGGTCATTAACCTTATTTGTTTTAAATATCTATATATACTAATTGCCAAGTGTCCGTCTGTCACGCTTTTTTTAGGCACTTCCTGAATAGATAGAGACTTGCAATTTGGTACACGACTCGGTCGTTTGATAAAATCCCCTGGAAAAATCGAATTTTTCGAAAACGTTCTCTGGGGGGCGGGGGGGGGGGCGGTCCACAACAAGACATTTCGAAAAGTGAAATGATAGGAAAGCATGCTTTGCGATAAGATAGGGACTTCAAATTTGGTGTATGGGTAAATTGTTCGAAAGGAAGAAAGTGTGCAATTTAAGATTTCCAATATTTTCTGCTTAAGGGGGTGCTGCACACCAGAATGTTCCATTTACCGAATAAATGAGAAAAGGCTCCTTCAAAATTTGATAGAGGCTTGAAATTTGGTATATGGGCTAGTCATTTGACAAAAACACCCAAGACGAATATAGTTTTTCAAAAACATTCGTTTAAGAGGGTGCTCCAGAGAAAAACATTCGAACATAATTGATAAAAAACCATGCTTCGGGATGAGATAGAGATATCATATTTGGTGTAAAAGTAGATAGTTTGGAAGGAAGAAAGTGTACAATTTCAGTTTACTAATATTTTCTACTGTTCGATTTTTTGAATAAAGGAAAAGGGCCCTATTTAAAACGTGATAGAGACTTGATATTTGGTATATGGGCGAATCATCTGATAGAAATCACAAGAAGAATAGAGTTTTTTAAAAATGTATATTTAAGGGGTGGGTACTCCACACAAAAACATTCGAAAGGTGAAATGCAAGAAAAGAGCATACTTCGCGATGAGATACAGACTTCAAATTTGGTGTACGGATAAAAATTTGGAAAGGAAGAAAGTGTGCAATTTCTGTTTTCCAACATTTGCTATTGTAGGGGGTGCCGCTCACTAAAATATTCGATTTGCCGAACAAATGAAAAACACCTCCTTTACAATGTGATAGAGGCTTGAAATTTAGTATATGGGCTAACTATTTGACAAAAGAACCAAAGATGAATACGGTTTGACAAAAACGTTCATTACCCTCACAGCAAAGATCGTCACATGTGTGACAGTGACGTTGTAGTCACGTGACATCTGGGTCACAATGTGACATCCTATTTGTGACTTCTATGCGACGTTACGTATTAGTAACTTCATTGTGACTATATTCTGTGACGTTTCCACAATTTAATTAACACGTAACAATGTGACGATATTAGAATGGCAATTACAATGTGACGTCACAAACGGCCATGAAAATGACCAAAATGACTTCGCTGTGACCTCAATATGACGTTGCCGAGACGTACTGTGACGTCCTAAAGTCACAGTGTGACGTAAATCTTACGTCACTGTGAAAAAAAATGCTGTTAGGGTAACGGGGTGCTACACTGAAAAACGTTCGAAAGGTGAATTGATAGAAAAAACATGCTTCTCGATAGGATAGTGACTTCAAATTTGGTGTACGGGTAGATAGTTTGAAAGGAAGAAAGTGTGAAATTTCAGATTTCCAATATTTGCTACTTTAAGGGGTGCCGCACACTAATATGTTCGATTTTCCGAATAAATGAGGCAAGCTTCCTTTTAAATGTGATAGAGGCTTGATATTTGGTATATGAACCAATCATCTGATAAAAAACCCAAGACAAACAGAGTTTTTAAAAATGTTCATTTATGGGTGTGCTTCACAGAAAATCGTACGAAAGAAGAAATAATAAAATAGTATGCTTCGGGATGAGATAAGAGACTTTGTTGTTATTGCTCATACCCTCCTGTTTCGGTCGAACCACAAACAGGACCACTGATGCCAGAAGAAGGACAAAGAATGACACAAGACGAGATCCCAAAGTTTTTATTAACACAAACAAGCATCACTGACGAAGGTCTAGGGGAGTGCAGCTTCACATTTGGCGAGGACCCAGAAGGCGGAAGACTGACTTCATCCTCAAGAAAACGCCCATGCCTTACTCGGGATTCGAACTCAAGCCCACTAGACAGCAGCCGGAGACGCTATCTACTTCACCGCCTGAGCGGCGATAGAGACTTTAATTTGGTGTACTGATAAATAGTTCGAAAGGAAGAAGTGCGCAATTTAAGTTTTTCAAAAATTTCTTTTTTAGGGGGTTCTGCACACCAAAATATTCAATTTGCGGAATAAATGTGAAGCGCAAATTATTCAAAAATTTACATTATTCAGGGGTTGTTATTGCGAGACCGTTGATTTTCAACTGGTATTCGGCTAGTATATTGTATAATTTTCGAAAAACGATTTCGATCTCATAGAAAGTAAATAAATAATCTTGTGTTCACAAATTGGATTAATTGTACCAACTATTTTTTTTTATTTTCCCTGCAATACACGGTAATGTATAAGGAAAGTATTGGAATCACGCTGAAAATCGCAACTCCAGTTTTCGACGGATCTACACGTTTCGAGACCTCTAGAATACGAAAAAACTATATTTAGCGAGACGTCTGTGTGTGTGTGTGTCTGTGCAGATTTTGTATCCACTCTAACAAAATAACTAATTAACCGAATTTCATAAAATTGGGTAGGTAATTCACTTGTGGGCGAATCTGGTGCTAATTAGTTTGGGGTACGATTCGGGATAAAAAAACCCGCCGTTTTTTTTTTTTTGCGAAATGGCCTGCAAAATCTTGTATCCACTCTAGCTGAAAAACTAATGGACCGAATTTCACAAAATTTGGTAGATAAGTTACTTGTGGGTCACCCTGGTGCTGATTAGATTTTGGTACGATTCAGAAAAAAATAACCTACCTTTTTTGCAAAATAGCCCACAAAAATCGCCAAAATTTAAAATTAAAAACTACGTTTGCTCAAATATATCCATTAAATGCTTGTTTAATACGTAATTTTTAACGAAGAAAAGAACAAG
The DNA here is from genome assembly GCA_951213105.1 of Amaurobius ferox. Lineage (NCBI taxonomy): Eukaryota > Metazoa > Arthropoda > Arachnida > Araneae > Amaurobiidae > Amaurobius > Amaurobius ferox. Next base: position 153,564,579 of record OX578138.1, read on the forward strand.
ATTACCCCAATAAAAACCCCATTACACTAGGACTAACCGTTCTCGAGATATTTTAGTGTTTTTGTATTTTCTCTACGCCACCTTTTGAAAATAAATCCAGTTATCAAATGAGAACGGAAATTGAATTAAAAGTGAATTAAATTTAATTAAAATAAAGAAAACGTGGATATAAGTCTGCAAGGAAAGTCATGTGCTGCCCACATCATTCATTTTACTTTCCCTGCAATACATATATACAGAGGGAAAGTATTGGAAATATGCGGAAAATCGCAACTCGAGTTTTCGATGGATCTACACGTTTTGAGACCTCTAGAATACGAAAACACTATTTTTGGCATGGCGTCTGTGTGCGTGTCTGTATGTGCAATGTATGTATCCACTCCATCTAAAGACTAATTGATCAAATTTCGCAAAATTTGGAAGATAAGTCACTTGTGGGTTACCCTGGTGCTGATTAGATTTTGGTACTTTGGTACGATTTGGGAAAAGAATCTGCCTTCTTTTGCGAAATGGCCAGCAAAACTCATCAAAATATAAAATAAAAGTCTACGTATGTTCAAATGTATCAATTAAATGCTTCTTTTATACGTAGTTTTTGAATAAGACCAACCCCTTCATTCTGGGACTAGCCGTTCTCGCGATATTTTAGTTAATATAGAATATATATAGAATATATAATTATATAAAAGAATATAGCACACTCCATTATACTTTAGGATTAACTGTTCTCAAGATATTTGAGGGGAAAATGTCCAATTACTAAATAAAAAAAAAATTTGAATTAAAAATGTTAAGTGTTATTTTGTGCAATTAAACTCAATCGAATGAATTATTAAAGAAATAAAGGAAATATGAATTTGAGTCTGCAGAGAAAGTCATGTGCTGCCCACATCAGATTTTTTTTATCAAGCAAACATTTAGTTAAAAATATACTGGATTTCTTAGAAGGTCCTTGAACAGATGGATGACTTTGTAAGGAAAGGTTTATGAGTGTACACGTTAGGTCTCTCTATAGTAAATTGGCCATGCCCCATCGAATGAAATTTATTACAGCGCTCCTAGCGGATAATTTAAAACACTTCGGTTAACAAACTCGACAATAAAGCGAAACAGAAGAAAATGTCAATTACAAAGTTGTCGAGGTTTATATGGTTGGTGAAAATCATATCAGGAACACACAAAAAAAAGGTGGCAATAAATTGGAACATGATATTTTTATAGGCAATAAATATTTATCAAAAAGTCTTGTCATCAAGGCTTTTAACACGGTGACACCTGCAGGGCTTGTCGAACTACGTGGCTCGATTTCAAATGGGCATTGTTCATGATGGTGGGTGTTTTGAACAGGCTGTATATTAGATTCCTGTGCATACAAATGCTGTTACTTTCCCATATGTAGTATCGAGAAAGTATCGTTTTCACGAAAATTTTCGCTTTTGATGCCAATATATGTTTTAAGACCTCCTGAATACTTTTTGACTATTTTTGGAGTGATGTCCGTCTGTCTGTCAGTATGTCTGTGGTCGATTTCTTGTGTGCCCGATAGCGGCCACAAATATTAATGAATTTTCACGAGACTTCAGATCCGGCTTTGCTATAGAAAAATCTAGAACTGGATAGAATTATTTTTTACTTTCCCTGTAATACATGGTAATGTATAGGGAAAGTATTGGAATCGTGTCGAAAATCGCAACTCGAGTTTTCGACGGATCTACACGTTTCGAAACCTCTAGAATACGAAAAAACTATTTTTAGCGTGACGTCTGTGTGTGTGTGTGTGTGTGTGTGTGTGTGTGTGTGTGTGTGTGTGTGTGTCTGTCTGTCTGTCTATGTGTCTGTCTGTTTGTCTGTGCAGATTTTGTATCCACTCTAACTAAAAAACTTATGGCCCGAATTTCATAAAATTCGGTAGGTAAGTCACTTGCTGACGAATCTGGTGGTGATTAGTTTTGGGTACGATTCGGGATAAAAGAACCCGCCTTTTTTCGCGAAGTGGCCTGCAAAAGCTTGTATCCACTCTAGGGAAAAACTAATGGACCGAATTTCACAAAGGATTATTCGGTAGATAAGTCACTTGTGGGACACCCTGGTGCTGATTAGATTTTGGTACGATTCGGAAAAAAGGACTTGCCTTTTTTTGCAAAATGGCCCACAATAATCGACAAAATCTGAAATAAAAAGCTACGTATGCTCAAATATATCCATTAAATGCTTGTTTAATACGTAATTTTTAACGGAGAAAAGAATAAGACCAACCCCATTACACTAGGATTAGCGGGGCGCGGTAGCCCATTGGTTAGCGCGCTGGAGTTGCACTCGGTAGGCCCGGGTTCGATTCCAGCCACTGCCAAAACTGCCGCCGTGTTCATGCGGAGTACGATCACGTTAAACATGTGGGTCCGAAAGTCCTTCCGAGAGATTGGTGGTAGGGGAAGGAGGGTACGGTCCCTGTGGATGCCTCCCCCACTGGGTTCCGGTCTAAATTGGGTAGCACTTCCCGACCGTCCAAACAGTTACCTTACACCTTCCTGGTGCCGGCCGTCCAACTAGTTACTCTAAGTCCTCTGGACGAGTCGGACGGTCTGGGTCTTTAACACCTTCCTGGTAGGTCGGACGGTCTGGGTTTCAACAACAACAACATCACTAGGATTAGCCGTTCTCGAGATATTTTCGTTTTTTCGTATTTTCTCTACGCCACCTTTGAAAATAAGTCCAGTTACCAAATGAGAACGAAAATTGAATTAAAAGTGAATTAAATTTAATTAAAATAAAGAGAATGTGAATATAAGTCTGCAGGGAAAGTCATGTGCTGTCCACATCAGATTTTTTTTAAATTCGAGCGAAAACTTCGAAATGGATTCGAAATATTATATTTTTTTAACATGAAAGCATAGGACAAAATTTAATGTAATCATGCATAAAAGGGTGTATTTATGACTCAATGACCGTGAGACTTTATAATTTCAATCATTGTTGTGAAAATAGCCGCGATACAAATTTTACTTTCCCTGCAATACATGGTAATGTATAGGGAAAGTATTGGAATTATGTCGAAAATCACAACTCGAGTTTTCGACTGATCTATACGTTTCGAGACCTCTAGAATACGAAACAACTATTTTTAGCGTGACGTCTGTGTGTGTTTGTCTGTGTGTCTGTTCAATGTATGTATTCACTTTAACTCAAAAACTAATGTACCCAATTTCATAAAATTTGGTAGGTAAGTCACTTGGGTATGACCCTGGTGCTGAGTAGCTTTTAGTACGATTCGGGATATAAGAACCAGCTTTTTTTTTGCAAAATGGCCCGCAAAAAATTCCTGATAAATCCACTCTAGTTGATCCACTCTAATATCCACTCTTGTCAAGCTTGTATCCACTCTAGTTGAAAAACTAATAGACCAAATTTCAGTAGATAAGTCGCTCAGATAGACCAAAATTCAGTAGATAAGTCGCTTGTGGGTTACCCTGGTGCTGATTAGATTTTAGTATGATTTGGAAAAAAAACTCTGCCTGTTTTTGCGAAATGGCCCGCAAAAATCGTCAAAATATAAAGTAAAAAACTACGTATGCTCAAATATACCCATTAAATGCTTCTTTTATACGTAATTTTTAACGAAGAAAAGAATAAAACCAACCCCATTACACTAGAACTAGCCGTTCTCGAGATATTTTAGTTTTTTTGTATTTTTTCTACGCCACCTTTGAAAATAAGTCCAGTTGCCGAATGAGAATGAAAATTGAATTAAAAGTGAATTAAATTTAATTAATATAAAGAGAATGTGAATATAAGTCTTCAGGGAAAGTCATGTGCTGCCCACATCAGATTTTTTTTGTTGTTGTTGGGGTAGGTTACCCCCCTTCTCCCAATACATTTAGAAGTATGGTATCAATCGAAATATTTTTCAAGCCCTTTGAAGTGAAGGGTAAAGCTATAGTTGTAAAAATGTGGGCCTACGATACCGATTTCTCAAAATTTTTCTTGTAAAATTCTGGAAATGAATTCTGGAATGAGAAAGTCAAGTTGAGCCACACTGCAGTTAATTTATTGTAGCATTCATGAATGAAATAATTTTTTTTTAGGACCTCTATGTAGTACATAGTACGTAAAGTAAAAAAATTTAAATGGGTATACAAGTACACTTTCACGTACAGGTATTTGAAGTTTATTTAGCTTTCTGTCGAACATTTTTACTTTCCTTATATACATAATGTATAAGGAAAGTATTGTGACGGGGTCGAAAATTCGAATTCGAGTTTTCGACGGGAGAGCACGTTTCAAGCATCCCTGATCACGGATCAAACATTTTTGAAGTGATGTCTGTGTGTGTGTGTGTGTGTCAGTGGGTCTGTGGAGACGATAACTGACGAACGAATGGACCGATTTGAACCAAATTTGGTACAAAAATCTCAATCCGTAAACACTGGAAGCCTATTGTTTTTATACGCAATCGAATGTTCAGAACCCCCCCCCCCTAAATTTTCGAATGAAATTTTGAAAAAATCGTCAAAAATTCAAAACCACTAATAAAGTTACGCAAATAGACATTTCTTATGTAATTTTTCATTAGAAAACGATTGACATAAATTTTAGAACGCTAACACGAGCCGTTTTTGAGATATTGTACATTTTTCAAAAAAAATATCAAAAAGTCATATAAAATAAAAAAAAAAATTTCCTATTGATAAACATGTCCACTTTTCATATGTAATACCATGCGATAAATTTCGGGTGACATCATTCTCGTGGATCTAGCTCGTTCCATTCATGAAAAAAAATACTCTGAGTAATACTTTTGTATTTGGACGCCAATAGTCATTTATCGGCTGTAAGAATAACTTATTTCTTAGTGCATAACGCTTGGCGAGATTTTGGCGACGAATTTGGCGGAATGTCGCCAAATTGGCGACTTTTTGAAATGTTGCCAAATTAACGAAAATCTCGCCAAATGGATAAAAATGACGCTAAATCAATGAAAATGACGACTAATTGTCGAAAATTCAATGTCTTGGAAAGAATATTCGTATCTACTATAAGAAAGACCTATTTTTTTACTGTAAAAGTAGTAAATTCATTACATTATATAAGGAAAGTCATGTGTTGCCCACATCAGATTTTTTAATTTATTTTATAGTCAATAAATTATGTTATATACTAATTGTGTTATAAATTAATTAGACTTTATATATATTGATGGGGGATAGATTTGGGTTTGCCTTCTGAGTTTCATACGAAGAAATAAAATCTGGTGTGATGTGTTCAAAACATAACTTTCCCTACAGATTAACAAATGTTGATATTGTGGGAAAATAAAATAACAAAATAAAGTTTTTTTATTGCTGGATCTCGCTGAAAATCTTTCATTTTGCTAGATTTCTCTAAAAGTATTTTTTCTATACGCTGAAAACCTTTCTTATTGCTAGATCGCATTGAAAATCTATTTCTTATTGCTAGATCTCGCTGAAAATGTCTTATTAGTAGGTCTCGCTGAAAATACCTTATTACTAGATCTCTGAAAATATATTCATTATTTCTATATCTCTCTGAAAATATCTTTATTATTTCTAGATCCCGTTGATAATCTTTTGAAAATATCTTTATTATTTCTAGATCTTGCTGAAAATATCGTTATTATTTCTATATCTTGCTGAAAATATATTTATTATCTCTAGATCTTGCTGAAAATCTCTTTATTATTTCTAGATCTTGCTGAAAATCTTTTATTTCAAGATCTTGCTGAAAATATATTATTTCTCTATCTTACTGAAATTCTGTTATTTTAAGATATTGCTGAGAATTTATATTTTTGACTAAATCTCGTTGAAAATCGTTTTCTTATCTCACGGAAAATCTATATTTTACGACTGAATTTCGCTGAAAATATCTTTTATTATTAGATCTCGCTGAAAATCTCTTATTTCTAGATATCGTCAAAAATTTCTTATTTCTAGATATCGTTTAAAATCTATATTTTATGGCTAAATCTCGCTGAAAATATTTTTCTTATTATTAGATCTCTCTGAAAATCTCTTATTTCTAGATATCGCTGAAAATCTCTTATTTCTAGATATCGCTGAAAATCTATATTTTATGATTAAATATCGCTGAAAATTTTCATTACTAAATCTCACTAAAAATCTATTTATTTCTAGATCTCGCTGAAAATGTATATTTTATGACAAAATCTCATCTCGCGGAAAATATATTTCTTATTAGATCTCGCTAAAAATTGGTTGGCGCTGTTATAGTTGAAATAAGCATAAAAATTTTCATATAATTAGCTAAATTATTTTGAGATATATCACCTAGAAACCTCTCATCCACCACCATCAACTTCACTGGACTTCCTCATACATGCATATTACCGTCTTTAAATTGTATACATTTGACTAGAGATTTAATACAGATTATAGATTAATAATGACATATTAATAGTTTATATTAATTTGTCAATTTTTATACCATTAACTTTCATAGAGTAGTTCAAGTTATCAAGTTTTCCCATATATATATATATATATATATATATATACTGGAAAGTATCTTACTTGTGCAATGGGGGAAGAGGGGGAATTTCATTATTTTCCCATAGAAAATAATGCTATGAAAATCTAATGATTTAAATTCTAAATATGAGAATTACTAAATATTCTATTTAGTTCTAGTTTTTCACTGAATAAATTTGCACATAAAATTTGTGTGCGATAGTTGATTCGTTCTTGAAGTATCGTGTTCAAACCTCACATACACAAAGAGAGATAGAGGGAGACGGATATCTTTCCGCGAAAACGATTGAAATTAGTTCAGGAGACCATATAACGTAAGATTAAGAAATGGCTTAATGAGGTCGGTCATACATTATTATCCGTGGACTATGGTTCCACGGTCATTACCACTCATCACAACGGTCAATGATTAGTGAGTACAAAACACCTTAAAGCAAACATTTTAAAAAAATTCTGATTGAGATATTTCAACCCAACTAAACAGGGACTCTGGTAAGTATTTGTACCACAAAATTCTTAAAATACCTTTTTTAAGGAGTCAATCAACTCATCGTTTGTCCCGTACTTACGAACGGCAATGACCGTGGAGCCATGGTCCACAGAAGGTCATGGATGTCCAGTTGAACACTTTCTTACTTTTATGCTACTCCTCGTAATAAGTCAAAACTAGTTTCACAGTCTTGTAAGGTGCTTATCTGTCAAAATTTCGAATTAAATGATATTTTGAAAACAATATTTTTTCTATACAATAATATTTTTTCTATTCAATATTTTTTTTATACAAGGTAAAAATCATTATGGGTTATAATTAAATTCAGTAATTATTTCGCAATGCGATTTTTTTTTAGGGGGGGGGGGGCTAAAATTTCGTGGATATCAAATATATTCGCGAATTAAAAAGAAAAAAGAATCATATTATTGCCTAATTTTTATTGTAATTTCTAGATTCGTAGCGTGAATTTTCGTGATTTTTTTTTTTGCGATTTTTAGGGGGAAGATCAGAAATTTTGTGAATCCCAAATATATTAAGTTCTTGGACCTTTTAGAAGACGAAAAATATTTGTTTGCGTTTTCGTTTGTATAAAGAGAGTGTAAAAGCCTATCAACTAAATTTTAATTGATTTCTGGAATAAGAAAAAATAAATTCTTGCGTACACTAAACTTTATATCCGGTTTTGTTATTCAAAAATCTAGAACGAGGTAGAATTTTTTGAAATTCGAGAGAAAATTTCGAAATTGATTCGAAATTTTATATCTTCTTAACATGGCAGCATAGAACAAAATTTGACATAATTATGTATAAAATGGGTTATTTATGAATAGGTTCCTAACAGCATTTTTTTTTACAGTGACGTAAGCTTTACGTCGCACTGTGACTTTGGGACGTCACACGACGTCGCAGTACGTCTCGGCAATGTCATATTGAGGTCACAGCGAAGTCATTTTGGTCATTTTCATGGTCGTTTGTGACGCCGCATATTAACTTGTTTGTGACGTTACATTGTAATTGCCATTGTAATGTCGTCACATTGTTACGTGTTAATTAAATTGTGGAAACGTCACAGAATATAGTCACAATGAAGTTACAAAGTTACTAATACTTAACGTCGCATAGATGTCACAAATAGGATGTCACATTGTAACTCAGGTGTCACGTGACTACAACGTCACTGTCACACATGTGACGATCTTTGCTGTGAGGGGCTATTTATGGGTTATTTAATGATCACGAAGCATAACGGTTTCAAAATTTGTAGTGAAAACTAGCCGCGATGCAATGTTTATGGTCCTAACATCATTAGAACCCCTAAGTGGAGCAAGTTACCCTCCACGAACGGTACATTCTCAAACTTCCTCCTGAACACGTTTTCACTATTTTTAGAGTGATGTCCGTCTGTCTGTCTATGCTTGTGAACACGATAGCCGCCACAAATATTAATGAATTTTCACTAATATTTTCCTGACATAATTATGCATAAAAGGGATTATTTATGGCTCAATAATACCGAAACTTAACAATCATTGTACTAAAAAATAGTCGCAATACAATTTTTGTGTTTGTGATGTCATTACCTCTCCCCCCCCCCCCCCCCCTTGCAGGGTACATAGTCAAACTTGGTATGAATCGAAAATTTTATTCAAGCCCTTTAAAATGAAAAGTAACAGGCTATATTTGTGATCATTTGGAATAACGATACATATTTAACATTTTTTTTGTTGCAAAATTTAATTAAAGAAAAAATACCAAGCTACCTCAAAATGGATTTCAGGTGTGAGAAAGTCGAACTTTGCCCCCTTTTTTTTCCCGCGGTAAAAATACTGCCCCTGACTATATAATCCTTCATTTCAATTTTAAAGTCTAAATAGCGTCTACTTGTGTAACATTTTTCTTTTCAACATTTTTTTTTTCTTTATATCCTTCCAAGAAAAAATCAGCCATTCATCTCCCCCCCCCCCCCCCCATTCCATTTACGAAAAATAATAAACTGCTGTACAACCTCACCAGCAGCTCATTTTGATATATTACCAACTTAAATATCCGGAATCAAATAACGCTAAATACAATAATTTCGATCAAATAATACATTCAAAACGACTTTTTCACAAAAAAAAAAAAAAAAAAATCTGGTTAGCTAACTACGGCGTTCGAAATTCGCGCCTAACCATCGGGTTGGTGAAATGGTTTTCGAAGAGACCCCGGCATCATTTTGCGCCCATGCAAATCTGCTGCCACAGAGTAAAAGTAAATAACGAGTTTTAAAAAGAAGTAATAACAAGTTTTCGAGATTTTGTTTTTTGGCGGCGTGGCCTTGACTCGGGGAGACCTTGATTGTGTACCTGATGCTGAGGCACTTGGCGCAATGAGATGCGAAAAAATAAGAGAGAGAGAGAAAGATGGGTCTTTCTGCGCCGGAAAGTTATACTTTCTAGCGGGAGTTTTGCAAAATGGCTTTTATTGTCTTTTCTTTTTTCTTTTAATTTCATTTTGTTTCGGGAGAGTTTCTTTCTGGGGGGATGATGGGGTTGTTGGGACTTTTTGTGGTTATGGAATTCCGTTATTACGTGACTGCAACGTCATTTAGCCACTTCTCATGTTCAGGGCCTGATTAATACACGGACCTCTGGGGCCACGGCCCTGGATTCCTAAATTTTGTATGTGTTAAAACACTTTTAATCAGAAAGGGCCGTGACCCTGGGCCCCTAAATTTTGTATGTGTTAAAACACGTTTAATCAAAAAGAGCCGTGGCCCTGGGCCCCTAAATTTTGTATGTGTTAAAACACGTTTAACCAAAAAGAGCCGTGGACCTGGGCCCCTAAATTTTGTATGTGTTAAAACACGTTTAATCAAAAAGAGCCGTGGCCCTGGGCCCCTAAATTTTGTATGTGTTAAAACACTTTTAATTAGAAAGGGCCGTGGCCATGGGCCCCTAAATTTTGTATGTGTTAAAGCGCTTTTAATGAGAAAGGGCCGTGGCCTTGGGCCTCTAAATGTTATATGTGTTAAAACATTTTAATCAGAAATAATTATGTATTTAATTATTTGAATAATATGAGCTGACAATGTTAATTTTTATTTTAAATTTTGAAAATATGTTAATAATTTTAAAAATATTTTAAAGTTTTACTTTTAAATAAAAAGTTCTACATGTACAAAGGTGCTTTCGGGACAATGGTCCTAAACGTTAAAATTTGATTAGTGGTATTTTTTTTCGCATGTAGTTGGTATGTCCTAAGTGTATGGGGGCCCCCAATTAACACCAGGCCCTGCTCATGTTGATTGAGTCACCTCGCTCGATGATTTTTACTTTTACATCAGTACGCTATTAATGGAAAGAAATTTCTTGAGATTTCTTTACTGCAAAATATATGTTAGGAAAAGTGAGTTGTTTTCTGTTAGAAAAAAAAATCTAATCTTTCTGAGGCAAAAAAACTTTTTAACATCCGTAAATCATTGGCGTAGGTGGAGGGAAGGAGTCTGAAAGAGAACCCCAAGTGTCTGACTAATTGTAATAGTCATCCATAAGGTTTATATTGAAAATGAAATCGAGCAATCTAACAGCTGTGCCACCGGACTTAAATCCCTGTACGAACCGTGGGGCGGATCTAACTAGATTTCGTAAATTCTTCCCGCGTTCAATATTAGAAAAATGTATAAAATTTAATAGAATATGCATGAAATTCTGCTGATTGCAGTGATATATGTTTAAAAAAAATCTAACTAAAATTGCACAAATTTTTATTTTTAATATATTTTGATCAACAATTCTCGGACGGACGAACCAAGATGCGAATGCCTTCGAGCGATTTGAGAATTACATTAAGAAATATTTCTTAAGGTTTGGGTCAGGTTTGGGCACTTGGACTGCTAAAAGTGTTAAATTTCAGTTGCGTTAAGACAGGATTGCTCATACAAATTACCCCCCCCCCCCCCACGAAGATTTATCTCCCCCTCCCTGCTATATTTAATTTTCCTTTACTTTTGAATCTTTCATCATTTTCTCCCTCAATTAAAAAATGATGTGAGCAAGCAACACATGACTTTCCTTATATAATGCAATGAATTTACACCTTGTACAGTAAAAAAATAATGTATAATATCCGCGCTACTGTGTTTTAACGTTGAATTGTACATTTGGCGATTTTTCGGATGACTACATATTCTACTATTTCAAAATACCCAATTAACTTATGTGAAATATAACTCTAATTTAACAATTATCAACATTGATAGAATCCTCAATAAGCGACCCTTTGCTAGATTATTCGCTAAGTTTGCCAAATACATCACCAAGTGTTACAAACAAACCGAGAGAAGAGCCTTTTTTTATAGACTGGAATGCCCGTCATATGTCAGAAATCAGAATTTGCTAAACACTACTTCTCATTTGGCGTCATTTTTATCAATTTGGCAACATTTTTGTCACTTATCCAACTTGGCGACTTTTCTAAATGCTGTCAATGTCCAGCTAAATTTCTCGCCAAGCGTTATAGACGGCCGGAGATATGGGTTATTCTTATAGTCTATATTTATGTTCTTTCCAAGATATTGAACTTTCATCAATTAGTCGTCATTTCATTGATTCAGTGTCAGTTTCATCAATTTGGTGAATTTTTTACAATTAGGTTACATTTTTGTCAATTTGGCAACATTTAAAAAGTCACCAAGTTGGAGAAATTTCGAAAAATTCGTCACTAAAATTTCATCTAAACGTTACGGACGGAAAAATAGGTTACTTTTATAGCACTCGTAGATTCTTATATTCTTCCCAAAATATTAAACTTAAATTAGTCGGCATTTTCATTGATTTAGCGTCATTTTTATCAATTGGGCGACATTTTCGTTAATTGGGCAATATTTAAAAATTTCGCCAAGTTGGCGACATTTCGCCATATTCGTCATCAAAATCTCGCCAAGCGTTATGGACGGAGAAATAAATTATTCTTATAGCAGATAAATGATTATTGGTGTCCAACTGCAAAAGTATTACCCAAAGTAACTTTTCTCAGGAATTGGGCGAGCTAGATTCACGAGAATGATGTCACCAAATTTATTGTATGATATTACATATGCAAAGTGAACATATTTCACAATAGTTAATATATATTTTTTATTTTATGTGAATTTTTGATAAATTTATTTGAAACATGGGCAATATCTCGAGAACGGTTCATGCTAGCGTTCTAAAGTGTATGTCAATTCTTTTCTAATGAAAAATTACATAAGAAATGACTATTTGCGTAACTTTATTAGAGGTTTTGATTTTTTAATGTTTATTTCAAAACGTCACTCAAAAATTTAGGGGGGGGGGGGGGTTCTGAACATTCGATTGCGTATAAAAACAATAGGCTTCCAGTTCTTACGGATTGTAATTTCTGTACCAAATTTCGTTCGATTCGGTCCATTCGTTCGTCAGTTATCGTCTCCACAAATTCACTGACACACACACACATACTTTCACACACACACACACACACACAGGCATCACCTCAAAAATGTTCGATTCGAAATATCTCGCGAATGGTTCATGCTAGCGTTTTAAAGTGTGTGTCAATTGTTTCCTAATGGAAAATTACATAAGAAATGACTATTTGCTTAACTTTATGAAAGGATTTGATTTTTTGATGATTTTTTCAAAATTTCACTCAAAAATTTACTGCGTTTAAAAACAATAGGCTTCCAGTATTCACGGATTGTAATTTTTGTACAAAATTTCGTGCGAATCGCTCCATTCGTTTGTCAGATATCGTCTCCACACAGACTCACTGACACACACACACACACACTCACCTCAAAAACGTTTGATTCGTATTCAAGGATGCTTGAAACGTGCTCTCCCGTCGAAAACTCGAATTTGAATTTTCGACCCGGCACAATACTTTCCTTATACATTCTACTATGTATATAAGGAACGTAATCCTTATATATTATATTATGTATATAAGGAAAGTAATATATAAATAAATAAAATAAAATGAAATAGGGTAACTGGGCCCCATTCGAGTATTGCCCCCCTATGGGCGGACATGGTCAAGACCTTTAAGTCTTAAAGGACATTCTCAAATTTCCGCCCCGTATATTTGGATAGATATTCTTCTGAAAAAAGACATTTTCTCTTCGAGTGTTCGTTACACAATTCCACTGTGCTGTGTGTTGTAGAAACATAATTGCTGACATTTCCCTCTCAGCGCGAATTAATTACCGTGCAGCTAGATCGTAAATGCAAAGAATCTTGTGCCCGGTCTTTTTTTTTTTTTTTTTTATCCTCTGCATATCCACTGCAGCTGCATTGTGTCTTGTGCGTTTTCGAACTTGGCATTGATAGGCCTTAACCTTGAATAACTGTTGTTTGTTTAGCAAGTCTTGGCAACTACTACTGCGGTGTTGTTGTTGCGCGTATCGACGAAGGCGTAAACACGATTTGCGTGAAAGCTCTGATACGCTTCGCAATTTCTTTCTTTCACAAACACGTTTTGCTTATTCCTTTTTGTTCTCCCTTCAACACACAGACACAGTACATGTATAGCAAAAGTATTGTCATAGAGAAGGAATTTAAAATGTTCGGGGCCTTAGGCAGGATAGCTCATTGCAGGCTCCCCCCTACAAACACGGGCTCCTTTCCATATTTGATTTTTCCTTCTCTTTGTCAATATTTTCTTTCTTTCAACCCAGATCGTCCGACCTACCCGTAGGTGTAAGATATCTGTTTGGACGGCCGGAACAGTGCTGCCCAATTTAGACCGGAACCCAGTAATCAGTTATTTTTACATGCTGTGTGTAGTTCAATGTAGTATGTATATATCAATAGCATTCACTGTAGTATGTATGTATAATGTAGTATGTATGTATGAATCAATGTAGTATGTATGTATACTGTAGTATGTTCAATGTAGTATGTATGTATCAATAGGCATAGAGGATGTATGTATCAATAGTATTCAGTGTAGTATGTATGTATAATGTAGTATGTATGTATAAATTAATGTAGTATATTCAATGTAGTATGTATGTATCAATAGCATTTCACGGGAAAAAGGGGGGGGGGGGTTTATGATCCAACAGGGGTTAAAGTGCTGGTTTTGTTTTCCACAAGTACTCTATGGAGAACTAATGCAATTGTTCAGCTAATATCCCCCTTCCTACATCCATAGACTCGATCATAATCTCGGAAAGGGGGGAGGGGAGGAGATTATGACTGGGAAACTTAGAAGTGCTGAATGTATTTTTCTAATAGAGAGAACTAGTGTAATTTTCCCACCAGTATGACTCTTAAACTCCTCCTCTGTCTACGTTCTAAAATTAAATCAGTAAAACAAACATTTAATCAATATATTTAAGCATATTAAGTATTTTATTTTATATATTGAAGATATTTGCGGGCAATTTCGGAAACAAGCCCTTATTCTTTTTTCCCAAATCGTACTACTAATCAGTACAAGGGAAATGCAGAAGCGACTCTACCAAATTTCATTAAATTTATACGAATAGTTAATGGGTACATCCATTGCACAGACACACACAAATGGACATGACGCTAAAAATACTTTTACGTGGTTTCTAACGTGTTCAAAACGTGTGGATCTGTCGAAAACTCGAATTTTAATTTTCAGCAGTACTTTTCTTATGCATTACCATATATTGCAGGAAAAATTGTATGTTATAATAACCAATACAGACTCGTTATGCATGTTAAAATGTATAAAAGTAATATGTATAGTATTTATATATTATTAAAGTAATATGTAAAAAAATCTGATGTGGGCAGCACATGACTTTCCTGCAGACTTCAATTCAGATATTCTTTATTTCTTTAATAATTCATTAGATTGAGTTTAATCGTACCAAATAACACTAAATTTGCATTTTTAATTCAATTTTTGTTTTTATTTGGTAATTGGACATTTTTCTGATAGCGGCGTAACAAAAATGCAGGAAATATCAAATATCTTGAGAACGGTCAGTCCTAAAGTATAATGGAGTGTGTTATAGTCTTTTCCTCGTCAAAAATTGCGTACAAAACAAGAATTTAATTGATACATTTCAGCATACGTTGTCTGTTTTTTTTTTTAGATTTTGGCGATTTTTGCTGGCCATTTCGTAAAATAAGGCAGGTTGTTCTTTTCCGAATCGTACCAAAATCTAATCAGCACCAGAGTGTCCCAAAAGTAACTTATCTACCAAATTTTGTGAAATTTGGTCAATTAGTATTTTAGCTAGAGTGGATACATGAAATTTTTACGGGCCATTTCCCAAAAACAGGCGGGTTCTGTTTTTAAGATTCCTACCAAAAACTAATCAGCACCAGGGTCTCACCCAAGGGACTTACATACCAAATTTTATGAATTTTGGTCCATTAGTTCTTTAGTTAGAGTGGATACATACATTGAACAGACAGACAGACACACACACACACAGACGTCACGCTAAAAATAGTTTTTTCGTATTCTAGAGGTCTTGAAACGTGTAGTTCCGTCGAAAACTCGAGTTGCGATTTTCGACATGATTCCAATACTTTTCCTGTACATTACCATGTATATCAGGGAAAGTAATAATATTTACAATCAGCTGAATGTATACTGATGCGAACGCGCAATATTCCCTTTGGCGCCTCCTCTTTTGTCTGTCTCGAAGGTCAGGCGAAGAAAACACAGTCCCATGACGTGGGATAACAAGAGTTGCTAGGATTTCCCAGTTAGAAGAAGGGTTGCCAGATTTGGCGATTTATCGCAAATTTGCCGACATTTAGCGACTTCCGGATTGTTCCAGAAACTTCTCGATAGAACGATTATTCTTTGAGATATAGATATTTCTAGAAGTTTCTATAGAGAGACTATAAATAGGACTCACTCCTTCGTTGCAGTGGAATTGACAAATAGACGTAACACGAGCCACATTGGACTGTGATTTTTGTCAATATTTTGAGAGTAGTAGCTACTGTTTTGTGAAATTACTTTCGTCAACATTCTGTGAATAATATCGCTTATTCTGTGAAATGCGTGTAGCATTTAAGTGCTGTTTGGTTGTATACTGTTCCTGTTTACTTTGTGCTTGTGGATAAACGTAAGTTATCCAGAAACTTGTACTCGTTCTTGTACCCTGCGTGTACACCCGCGATTCCTGAGAATACTTTCATAACAATACGATACTACGATGGTTGGCTGACTTTTTGCCAACTTAATAGTTTTAAGAATTGACAGACATTTTGAAAGGACAACTTGAAAACCCCTCTACAAATATTTATCATGGATACCAATCCATATTTGATTCTCCATTGCGAATATTTCATGCCCCCACCCCCTAAAATAACCAGGTGGAAAGCTCCTTTCTGCTCATTATACAATGTTCTACTACTTTATAATTGGTGTCGATTTTCCTTTTTTCGTCTAATTCCCGTTATTGCCGATTTCCTCCTCTTAACTTTTCTATCATCCGCTAGGAGCGCTGAAATCACTTTTATTCAGTCGGACATGGCCACTTTACTATAGGTAAACCTAACGTGTACATTTATAGACTTTGTTTTAGAAACAGTGCAAAGAGAACAGTGCAAACAGTGCAAAAAGAATTTAACGATCGTCAGATATTGAGCAAACTAGTGGGTTTCTAATTGGGTCTTATTGTACTGATTGCGTCCGATATGCAGAAATTTGTTAAATCTGGACTCTGACCAAAATCTTCCAAAATACACCAGACCCAACAATATATAATCTTCTACAGTGAACTCTAGTTTCATCGCCAAGGTGGGGTTATGTAGGTCATAACCCCTCCCAGGAACCTGCCAATATCCATTGAAAATCGTAAAAATGATTTTTTTGAGAAATAGGAAACAATATATTTGGTTACCAAAACCCCGCCCCAATTTTTTTTTTCTGGCGACGCTACTAGTGAACACAATATCTCAGGTCCAAACTTTTTTTCATCCAATGGTTTTGCATATGACCTTCATCTACTTCATATCGAAAGCAATTACACTCTTTTAAAATTATTCTAAAAGTGTATATATTGATCACTGAAACATTTCGCGTCCATAACCGTTCTTAAAATATGTAGCTACTTTTGCGTCAATAAAGGGACAAAAAATGTTTCTGATGTTTAACATTGGACAGTAGCGTGTGCCCACCATGCTAACAAGCCCCCTTGCGTATGTGTCTTGTGTTAGGGCATGTTCCCTCCTTTCAGCGGTCATTTGCGTGCTACGCAGACACGCGAACCTGATTAAGGATGAACCGAAAATCTTCGCTTTTCTGCTGTGGCTTTATGCAGGTGTGTAGCCAGACATCGGCGTTTGACGCGAAAATATATTTGGCGCACTTATTGAAATGCATTTTCCCCCCCCCCCCCATTTTTAACACTTTACAATATAGTTGAAAAGTGTTTATGACTTTGTTCATTCTGTCTGTCTGTCTGTCCGCACGATAACTGCCGTAAAAATGACTTTATCAAAATGAAATTTTAGTATGTTGTTCAGACGGTCAGTGGGACCTATGGGAATATAAATATACAATACCACCCAATTAGTTTTGGATTGAACCCGGGTTGAAAAAATGAAATACATTGAACCCTATGGGACCTAATTTTTCAAACATTTTTTCCGCGAATTTAAAATTCACAAATTGCTTCGAAAGTTTTAGGAAATATTAAAATTATCCCATAAAAAATATGAAAAAAATTTCAGCAAAATATATTCGATAGTTATTTAAATAAAAATTAAAATAGTAATTACACCCATATTATATGAAGAGATCACGTGGCCCACTTCAAAATAAAATATGGCATCCATCTTGTGTCAAAATCGTGATTTTGACACAAAATGGTTCATTTTAAGAGATTTCATTTGACACAAGGTGGTTCTTTTTGGTAAGTTCTTTTTAATTTATATTTTGTGTTGTATCCGTCTCAAAACCGCTTTAATTTTGCTTAATTCTATATTCTGAAACAACGCAATTACAATATATTTGTGTTTAAATGATCAATGCCATCTATCTTGTGTCAAAATTGTGATTTTTAAAGTTCTGTTTAATTTATATTTAGTGTTGTATCCGTCTTAAAACCGCTTTATTTTTTTCTGTGCATCTATATATTGCGCCAACGCAATTACAATATTTTGGAGTTTAAATGCTTCGAAAGTTTTAGGAAATATTCAAGTCATCCCATAAACCCTTTATATGAAGATATCACGTGACCATTATATGAAGAGATCACGTGACCCACTTCAAAATAAAGTATAGCATCCATCTTGTGTCAAAATCGTGATTTTAAAAATTCTTTTTAATTTATAGTGTCGTTTCCGTTCGAAAACCGATTTATTTTTGCTTAATTTCTGTACATCTGTATTTCTGAAACAGCGCAATTACAATATATTTGAGTTTAAATGATCAATGCCATCCATCTTTGTCAAAATTGTGATTTTTAAAGTTATTTTTAATTTATATCTCTGCAAATGGATAAAAATAACGCTAAATCAATGAAAATGACGACTAAACCCACTTCAAAACGACGTGACCCACTTCAAAATAAAATATGGCATCCATCTTGCTTCAAAATCGTGATTTTTAAAAGTTCTTTTAAATTTATATTTAGTGTTGTATGCGTCCTTAAACTGCTTTATTTTTGCTTAATTTTTGTGCATCTGTATCTGAAACAACGCAATTACAAAATATTTGAGTTTAAATGATCATCAAACTTTGATTATTTCTACAACGAAGCCTAATTTTCACTTATGGAGAATGTAAACACATCAAGCTGTAAGATGGAGCATGGAGTTAAAAAGTTCTCTTACCTCCATGGTTTTACGTTTTTAAGTAAAATAAATTATTGTGCTATTGTGATAATTTAAAAATATCACCGATGAATGAAAGGAATGGAAAAAAATTATGAATGAAATATTCACTGCTTTTATATAGAGAGCCAGGTGGTTTATATTTCGATGACGTTATTTGAATAAAGTTCATTTGTTTTCGATGAAGTTTTCAAATATAATAAATTACTGTAGTATTGTAATAATTTTCAAAATATCACTGCTGAATTTATCGCATTTTAGAGATGTTTATATAAAATTGCATTTCAGTTGGAACGTGTTTCATAATCAATGCTTTATGCATGATTGATCTTTCTTATTTAATTTGTATTTATTAAAATTCATTTCATTGTGTACAATTGTAAAACACAATTCGAATTGAAATTGCCGCATTCAATTTGCGGTTTTATGGATGCTGTTAGTTTAGCTTTAAAAATTCAAATATATCTTCAAACTGCTAAAACCTAATATTTGATAATGATTTAGTTCTAGCCTCTTTGGAACCATAATTAAATCCAAAATTAAAATAGCGTCCCCATTGCAGATGACAACATGCATGCACCAAATACGTGTTTGCAAGAATGGAATTGCCGACAGCTTGAGATCATACTTACACTTCCTAGATTTGGACTGTAATCTAATGTCAATAAATTAAGGGGGCATAGGACCTTTAAACAGTCGAAATTCATTGAAAATAGAGTTATCTTTACAATTTTTTAATTTCAACCAGGTGTATTCCAGATGTTCAAATTTTTTTCTCTAAACATATAGAAAACCTTTCTTACTACACAAATTTTACTGAAGTCATATAATTATATGTACATTTTATATTGTTTTTTAAAATTTATACAATTTTGACAGACTTAACGGTGTATGTAGCAGCCGCGCGCAAGATATTTCAAATAATATTATACTTATGGACTTCAATTTGATAATAATATATTTATAACTACTACATCTTTAATTTGTACACACTTTTTAATATTTTGAAATAAATTTAATATTTTTAAAATTTAAACAAAATGAAATTTTCATTTTCAGTGTTAAAAAACATAAAATAAACCTCTGCATAATTCTTTTTTTATTATTTGTGGTGAATTTTTTAAGTACAAATTATGTATATGGATGAAACAAATAGGAGCAAAAAATTTGAAAGTGATTGGTTACATATATTTGAAAATATATTGCGCGCAAGTGTTAAAATCACATATCTGAGAAAAACAGCTTTAAAATTTAAAAATGCTTCAATGTTACTTATTATCTTATTTTGTACCTTAAAATGCCTTTGGTTCATAATTAGCACCATCCTATGTCTGTTATGTAAGAAAAATAAAAAATTTTCTGTCTTTTAGGGGCTACTTGAGCTCTATATGCTGCTTCGGAAACTCGAACAGACGTTTCGTGCAGTCGTTTCTTGTTAGTCAGATGAAGGACGTTTACTAAATTTTTACTTATTTATGAGGAATTTTTATCTATAAATTATGTATATAGATGAAACAAGTAAGAGCGAAAAATTTGAAAGTGATTGGCTACATATATTTTAAAATATATTGCGCACAAGCGCTAAAATCACATATCTGAGAAACCCGCTTTTAAGTTAAAAAATATATTCAGTGTTACTTATTATCTTATTTTGACCTTAAAATGCCTCCAGTGCATAAATAGCACCTTCCTATTTCTGTTATGTTTGAAAAATCAAAAAATTTCTGCCTAAAGGGGTATTTGAGCTCTATATGTTGCTTCGGAAGCTGGAACATCAGCTTCGTGTAGACCTTTCTTGTCAGTCGGATGAAGAACATTTACTAAATTTTTACTTATTTAGGAGGAATTTCTTATGTACAAATTGTATATATAGATGAAACAAGTAAGAGCAAAAAATTGAAAGTGATTGGTAAAAAATATTTTAATATATGTGTGGTCAAGTTGTAAAATCACATGCCTGAGAAAAACAGCTGCTGTGGAACTTTGATAAACTGAAACTCTAGTGACAAGAAAAGAATTTGAGTTATAGAAAATTTGACTTATTGAAATTGCTTAAAATTACAAGAATATGTAACAAATATGACTTTCATACATGGAAAATTTTGAGTTATCGCAGTTCGGCTAATTAATGTTTGGCTGTAGTTTATAATACATCATGTGTTATTTTGTATCTAATTTAGCATCAAATTGCACCTGATGCATAAGTAATTCCTTCCTCTTCCTCTTGTCTTTGAAAATCAAATGTTTTCTGCCTTTTACGAGCTTTTCGAACTTCATATGTGGTGCTAGAGGCTTGAAAATCTGCTTCGTGTATCCGTTTCGTATCACCCAGATGCAAAACATTTAGTGAATTTCTGTTTATACTCAAATTTAAAGCATTCATAATTTTTATTATACCGTTATCACCATCATTGAATGTTTTACTGGCAATATTTGTTGTTATTTGTGCGATTTCTCTCTCAAGCGAGTTCCCATTCTTTTTTTAATGTGACCTGTGCATTCAAGTTTTTCAACCAGTATTTCATTTCCATGTGGTTTGCTATTCGATAGTTGTGAAAATGTTTTCGTATCACCATCACCAATATAAAATTTGTACCGAACACCATGGTCTTCAATTAATCTGTTGAATATGCGTAACATTCCATTTTTCCGGCACTACCCGAATGGTTTTTCGAACACACTATTTTATGATTCTTTTTCCACTTTTCATACCGAGGGCCACTTTTCTTACTTTTGTAGCTGTTGCAACCTTTACAAAAAGAAGCCATTACTTCGGTTTCAATAACCTTCCCGCTTTCTGCTCCGATTAGTGTACACACACCTACAAGTGACGAATGCCCCCTAGTTTTCCAACTACTATCTCCACTTACAGTAATATCTTTCGATCCATTTGATAATTCTCTTTCGTCCTGGACAGCAGTTTTCATTGAAGATTTAGCTACAACAGATGGGGCATTTAAAATCCTGTGATTAATTTTATTATATGATTTCTGAGAAACAGGCGCTGGAAGACCCATAGTAGAACAAAAAGTATAGATAAAGCCGATAAACACTGCCCTATACATCGCATAGAAAATACAGCTCTTCTGTTTATTTCTGGAATATTTTTCTTAACACCAAGCATTTTTGTATTTTTCACAGACTTTAGTTCATCCCAGCTATCACAATATACAAGAAATGTTGATGCTAAACCTATTGAAGATTTTTCACATATATTTATTGTTCCATGACATATTTTGCAGCACAAAACATTTGCAAGCTCCTTGAAAAATACTGGTATATCAACCGTTCTATATTCATGTTCTTCAGATTAAATATGTGACCTATCAAGTGAAAGTTCATCTTTTGAGCTGAACAGTGCTTTACTTGAAGCACTTAGCTTAGACGTAGAATCAACATTTTGTCGTTCGAACACTTTCGGGTTGTTTTTGTTTTTAATTACATGCATATTTCCTTGAAAACGTCTTCGTTTAGTTCTTTTACCAGAACGAGATTTAGTTGCCGGTGTATCCATTATTAGAAAGCAAAAAGCAAAAAGTTTATATTAAAAAATTGCACCAAACAGTCTTGTACGTTGAAGTTTACACAAATAAATATGCAAACGTGAATAAGTTTGTAATGTGTAATTATAAAATAGATTAACTGTATTTTAGTTCAAAGTTCTTATGCTTAAACAACATAAATGCAGCAAATCAATCGTAAAAAGTAAGAAAATATAATGAAAAGAAATTGCGAAACTCAGAAGAAATTCTCCACGTTGTAAACAAGTTAACAGCGCTAGAATATAAACAAACTGGGCTGAGCAGTTCAGTAGAGGTGAGTAGTTGCCTTCCTACTGCTGCAGAAATAATTAAATAAATAATTAAGACATGGTGGTGGATAAAGTATTAGATTTACATGACAAATCAGCAAACTGCAAACGTAAACAAACAGTGACGTCCCTTTAAAAATGGCGGCGATGGCTGACATGACAAAATTTTCAAAAGTGTATGTTGCATAAAAGGTCATAACTTTAGAAATAATGCGAATTTTAGAATGCGGTTTTTTGCAGTGTTCAGAAATGTTCAAACATTCAGAATAAAATAAAATTGAAAAATTGATTTTTTGAAGGTTTAAAGGTCCTATGCCCCCTTAAAAGATCTTTCCGGATTTACGATTGTTATTGTAAAAGAAAAGAAATTGCGACAAGGTTTTTGTTCCTAAGCATATGAGACTAATAAAAATTGCATTTTGAACGCTTTGATTTAGCTAATCAAATCCATTCGACCGGTCGGCAGTCTTGAACCTATCCTCGTAGTTTATTCTGATCATCAAAGCCGTGAATAAGCGATTGGTGCTAACTACCAAAAAGCGAAATGGGGCAAAAGCATAAACCCAAACTGCCCCAGCTGCAATACACCGGAGACATTAGAGCATGTTATTATACATTGCCCAAAATACAAGACAGAAAGAAACAACTGCTGGAAGGAAATTCAAAAACAAAGTGTCACAAACCTAATTGAACTCTTAGACATGGAAAAGTATGCGGAACCCACTCATGCTGTAGTGAGTATTGTTTCTTTTGTCAAAAAGATGACTTGTCCCTGAGAGACTGGCTGCGAACTGATCGCTGTCAGAAAACGTGAGCATTTTATAGCCAAACTAATTTGCATTCTGCATCGAAATAGCAGAGGTGATCAAAAAATTTTCTCGGTTAAAAAATTTAAAATGCATGAGTCAGAGATTTGGCACTGATTACTACTAGGTAACTTCCCAACATAACAACTAACAGATAATGGCTAACTAAATTATGACAGGACACCTGCCACTTGACTAGGAACTCAAGAAGTAGATAGAGGCGGCCATATGCCTACTGTGAGCAGTGCTGCCGTAAAAAGTCGGTTTCAATCGAAACCTTGAAGAAGAAGAAGAAGAAGAAGCGATTGGTTAGTTCCCATGGTTCCTTGCGGTCTACCAAATTCTCTTTCAACACATGTAAGAGTAAATTAATAAAGAATGTGTAATAAAGCAATCGACAGAAATACTGGTAAACTTTTTCCTAAATTGAAAATTGCTAAACGAAAGTAAGATTTACATGCATTATCTGTTCATCATATACTATAGATTTCGAAACTTAAATTGGAGGTCTGCGTGGATGAAATGCTATAGTTGTACCCTGCCAGACAGTTACAAAACCTGAACCCAGGTCAAGGTAGAAAATATCTTCAAATATAGAATTGAAGGCTGTTCTGAAGCATGCTCTATAAGAGGTATAAAAATCGGAAAGTTTTTCGACTTGACAGATTTTTATATTAAAAGTTTATTTATTTATTTTTTCTTTACGACACAGCTAAAATTCATAATTTGTAGTGCTTTGTATTTATATTCCCTTATAGTGTTCTATCAATAAGCAATATTCAGCATTACCAGAACTTATTTAGTGAAAATTAACTCTTGCAGATCTTTAGTCCACATCTGAATTTTGCTCTCAATCTTTCTGTCATTTGCATATGCGGCTACTTTAAAGGACTGCCAGATTTTGCTGTTGTGAATTCGTTTATAATGTCCAAAATATCTAAATAGATTCTAAAATATATGTTACATTATATTAAAAAATGTGTTGGTAATTCCTTGTTGTCACATACTGGCTGGTGTCAAAAACTCATCTTACAAACTATTTACTGCTAGATATTCCTTTAGTTGCGTGTTTACCTTTAAAATGACGTTTATTGATTTATTGGTAAGCTGACAAAGTAACACCGCGAAAACAATTTTTGTTTCGCAAAAGGTGCAAGCTGGTATGCTTTTGTATAAATTGTTTCATGTTGTGTATGTCTTTAAATTAACTGAGTTATATAAAGAAATGTTTTGTATCTTTCGTGATCAACCAGTGGTTTTGCTTCGTGTAATGTTTAAAAGGGTTAACGAGAAATACAATGATTTTCATTCTCAAGGGAATTTTTTTTATATTATCTTAATGTTTGACATATTTTCGGAACGATGCGCTGCGATAACTCTCTAAATTTAATACGAATGTTTTCTTTTTTGCGATTCATATATATGTATGTCATGATCTTAGAAGTCATTCAGTAAAGATAGACCGTTGATCACATAAAATCTAATTTATTACTTTCATAGTCTTAGAACATAATTTTTTGCATTGGCCGTCCATCGACGTCCATCTCACAGTCTGCCGTGGTTTCACACAAATTACGTTTAGGTTGGAGCGTATAATTTGATGACCTGCATGAGAAACATGCTGTCCTCGCGTTTTTCCACACTTCAAAAATGTGATGGGAATGCAGTTTTAGGTGAGAAAGTTTACGTACTGGTTAGGTGAAGTTATGTAGAGGCCAAATATGCTGTTGTAGAGGAAAAGAAGAAGTACGCGCATTATTTGTTAATATTAATATAGCAGTTTGTTAATATTAATATAGCAGTTGTTAGTATAAGAGTTTGTTAATGTTAATGTAGCAGTTTCAGATGAGAAAGTTTACATAGTGGTTAGGATTAGAGGCCAAATATGCTGTTGTAAAAGAAAAAAAGTACCTGCATTATTTGTTAATATTAATATAGCAATTTGTTAATATAGCAGTTGTTAGTATAGCAGTTTGTTAATATTAATATATAAGTTTCAGATGAGAAAGTTTACGTAGTGGTTAAGATTAGAGGCCAAATATGCTGTTGTAGAGGAAAAGAAGTACGTGCATTCTTTGTAAATGGCGTGGGATATAATAGGTACAAGAAGCTATTAATATGAGATATGAATTTAGAATAAGAATTGTGAAAGAAAAGGGTGCGTTAATTGGAGAAGCTTAAAATTTCTGTTTTATGTATGTAAACTCAATGTAATGTGATATAATCTATGAATGTATTGTGATATAATGTAATGTGATATAATCTACACATTTTGGTTCATCTTTTCGCGATAGAATTGGGTGATTATAAGAATATTAGGTTTCGATCAAAGGCTTCGGCAAAATATTTAAAAGGTGGGAACGGGAATCAGGGGCGCACCACTTAGGGGAGAGGGCTGAGGACTGTAAATCTCTCAACGTTTTCAAATTATCATGTTTCTTATATAATGTTGCCATTCTGTATCATATCGCCATCATTAAAACATTAGTCCATCAACTTTTGCCCCATCTCCAAGAAATTAAGATTGCGCCCCTGACGAAATGAAAAAGAGTTTGAAATGCTAAATTTATTCTGCAAGTACACCTCATTGTAAACTATTGTAATTTTTACGCAATGGGGTTGGTTATGATCCTCCCCCCCCTCCTTCTTTTATGCATAGGTAAGAATATTTAAACTGCCAATCGCAATAAACTAGTTGAATTTCATCACCACGCTAGAAAAAGTGAATTCATATTATTATATTAAAATAAATAAATAAATAAATTGGCATCATAGATTTAGCTTTATTACTAGCATTTCTTTAGGTATTATTGCTTTCCTTATATACATAGTATAATGTATAAGGAAAGTGTGACGGGGTCGAAAATTCGAATTCAAGTTTTCGACGGGAGAGAGCACGTTTCAATCATCCCTGATCACGCATCGAACGCTTTTGGGATAATGTCTGTGTGTGTCAGTGAGTCTGTGGAGACGATATCTCACGAAAGAATGAAGCGATTCGAATGAAATTTGGTACAAAATTTACAATTCATGAATACTGAAAGCCTATTGTTTTTAAACACAATCGAATGTTCAGAATCCACCTAAATTTTCGAGTGAAATTTTGAAAAAATCATCAAAAAATCAAAACCTTTAAAAAAGTTACGCAAATAGACATTTCTTATGTAATTTTTCTTAGAAAACGATTGACATAAACTTTAGAACGCTAGCATGAACCATTCTCGAGATATTGCACATTTTTCAAATAAATTTTTCAAAAAATCCCTTAAATTAAAACAAAGTAATAATTGTTGAGAAGCATGTTCACTTTTCATATGTAATATCATGCGATACATTCTGTGACATCATTCTGGTGGACCTAGCTCCTTCCATTCATAAGAAAAGATACTTAGTAATACTTTTGTATTTGAGTGCCAATAGTCATTTATCTGCTATAAGAATAACTTATTTCTCCGTCCATAACGCTTTGAGAGATTGTGGCGATAAATTTAGCGTAATGTCGCCAACTTGGCGACTTTTTTAAATGTTGCCAAATTAACGAAAATCTCTGCAAATGGATAAAAATAACGATAAATCAATGAAAATGACGACTAAACCCACTTCAAAACCCACTTCAAAACGACGTGACCCTCTTCAAAATAAAATATGGCATCCATCTTGTGTCAAAATCGTGGTTTTTAAAGGTTTTTTTTAATTTATATTTAGTGTTGTATGCGTCCTTAAACCGCTTTATTTTTGCTTAATTTCTGTGCATCTACATTCTGAAGCAACTCAATTACAGTATATTTGAGTTTACATGATCATCAAACTTTGATTATTTCTACGACGAAGCCTAATTTTCAATTATGGAGCATGTAAACTTATAAAGATGTAGGATGAGTTGTATAAGAATTGCTGAATTTCTTTAACACAAAATTATTTAGCTCTTTGAGATAGCTGATATGAATGCAAAATTCATTGATTTTACATAGAGAACAGACGATTTTATAGCATACTTTTTCGATGAAGTTTTAAGCATAGAGTTTTACCTGCATGGTTTTAAGTTTTTACATAAAATAAATTATTGTAGTATTATGATGAATGAAATGAATGGAATAAAATATATGAATGAAATATTTACAGCTTTTACATAGAGAGCCAGGCGATTTATATTTCGATGACGTCATTTGAATAAAGTTCATTTCTTTCGATGAAGTTTTCAAATATAATAAATTAATGTAATAATTTTAAAAATATTACCGCTGAATGTATCGCTTTTTAGAGATGTTTAATAAAATTGCTTTTCTGGAAAGTGCTTTATAATCAATGCTTTATGCATGAATGATTTTTATTGTTTAATTTATTCCAATTACGAATTAATCCAATTATTTTT
Organism: Amaurobius ferox; assembly: GCA_951213105.1. NCBI lineage: Eukaryota > Metazoa > Arthropoda > Arachnida > Araneae > Amaurobiidae > Amaurobius > Amaurobius ferox. Next base: position 153,592,350 of record OX578138.1, read on the forward strand.
TTGTTCTCAACGTAAAATATATGATATCTAATCATTTGTTAACAGCCGCATTAGATTCACACAATGTAGATTCTTGGAAATATAATTCGATCTCAGAAGAAATATTCGCTGTGCTGTGATTGTACAACTATTGTATCTATTTGAGTTCCCAATAAATACCCAATCCTTATTAATACGGCCCCAAAACTGCTGTATTATTTTGCTTCTACGTCTTTGGCGGAATCTACGATTGAATATTTTTAATCACAGATAAAAAATTCTTTGGGGGTTAGCCATCTTAATCAGTGTTTACGATTAACTATTTCATTATATACAGAAATCTTGACCTATATTTCAAAGTCTGGGAAATGTCAACGATCTGATTAATATTGTTCATTTCCCCTACGTACATATTGTAATGTATAGGGAAAGTAATATGACGGGGTCGAAAATTCGAGTTCTGAGTTTTTAGCGTAGGAGCACTTTTCAAGCATCCTTGAACTCGAATCAAAAATTTTTGAGGTGATATGTGTGTGTGTGTTCTGTGGATGCGATATCTCATGAACTAATGGAGCGTTTCGAATGCAGTTGTTACCATTATTGCAATCCGTGAATACTGAATTTAATTTTCAACGCAATCGAACGTTCGGAAGATCTCCAAATTTTCGAATGAATTTTTGAAAAAATCAAAAAATCTGGACATTGAATAACGTTAAATAAATAATTTTTATTCTAAAACAAATGACACAATCTTTAGAGCGATATAGTTTGAATATCCTCGAGGTATTGTACGCTTTTTGAGTAAACATATCTAATTAATTATACAAAAAAAAATAAATAAATAAACAGTAGGAAGTATGGTCTAATTTATGACACTTGTCAATAAATTTGGTGACCTTAGTGCTAATTTGACGAAATATTTCCCACTGGGCGACAAATTTAATTTAGTGCCAAGTTGATGAAAATGTCGTCAAATTGGCAAAAATGATGCCAAAATTATGAAAATGACGCCAAAGTAGTGGATTAATAATTAACATTTTTTTAATATAATGGAGTTTATTGCTTAGCAAATGTTAGTAATATTTTTAATTGTCAAGTTATATTTGCGCGAAATATACGTTAATTTAGTTCTTCAAAATAATGTTACATGTTGTCATTCAGAAAAGCGCACAATGTCAGTGTTCTTTTCAACGTCAAAAACACTGTACTGTAGATCGTGTCATTCATTATTTCGCTTTGAAAAAGTGAAGTACTTGCATTATGCAGGGAAATTCATGTGCTGTCGACATTAGATTTTTTTTCCTAATCTTCTGTGTTCCTAATTTCGTTTCCTTATGATATGATTATATTATAAATTGTAGAATTTTTGTTCTCACTGAAATGTTTAATAAAAGTTATGTATATATGTAACTGTTATATAACAGATTTTTTTTTTCCCGTATATACGTAGATCGTGATGACGATATATAAAAAATTAACTAGAATGTGGCTCAACTCAACTTTCTCATACCAGAATCCATTTTTTTAAAAAGGGCTTGAAAAAATCCTGTGACTGATACCATACTTGACAATGCCCCTCCCCCCGGGGGAAGGGGACGGATTAATTGCCCATCGAGAAGAATTAATAACATCAAAAAAATTGTATCGCGGCTATTTTTCACAACAATGAATGAAACTATAAACTCCCGAGATGATTGAGCTATAAATAAACTTTTTTGTGCATGATTATGTCCAATTTTGTCCCATGCTGCCATGTTAAAAAAAATTTGATGTGGGCAGCACATGACTTTCCTTATATAATGTAATGAATTTACTAGTTTTACAGCAAAAAAAATAGGTTATTTTTATAGTAGATACGTATATTCTTTCCAAGATATTGAATTTTCGTCATTTAGTTGTCATTTCTATCCATTTGGCGAGATTTTCGTTTATTTGGCAACATTTAAAAAAGTCGCCAAGTTGGCGACATTCCGCCAAATTCGTCGCCAAAATCTCGTCAAACGTTATGGACGGAGAAATAAGTAATTCTTATAGCAGATAAATTACTATTGGCGTTCAAATACAAAAGTATTACTTAAAGTATCTTTTCTCATGAATGGAATGAGCTAGATCCACGGGAATGATGTCACCAAATTTATCGCATGATATTACATATGAAAAGTAAACATGTTTCTCAACAGATAATATTTTTTTTTTAATTTATTGGATTTTTTGAAAAATTTATTTGAAAAATATGCAATATCTCGAGAACGGTTCATGCTAGCGTTCTAAAGTTTATGTCAATCATTTTCTAAGGAAAAATTACATAAGAAATGTCTATTTGCGTAACTTTATTAAAGGTTGTGATTTTTTGATGATTTTTTCAAAATTTCACTCGAAAATTTAGGGAGGTTCCGAACATTCGATCGCGTCTAAAAGCAATAGGCTTCCAGTATTCACGGATTGTGATTTTTGTGCCAAATTTCATTCGAATCGCTCCATTCGTTCGTGAGATATCGTCTCCACAGACTCACTGACACACACATACAGACATCACCTCAAAAATGTTTGATTCGTGATCAGAGATGCTTGAAACGTGCTCTCCCGTCGAAAACTCGAATTTGAATTTTCGACCCCGTCACAATACTTTCCTTATGCATTATGTATATAAAGAGAGTAAAAATATAAAATTTTAAATAAATTTCAGTCTTCGCTCGAATTTAAAAAAAAAGTTCTACATTTTTTAGTTAGTTCTACATTTTTTGATAACAAAAGCCGGATATAAAGTTTCGTGAAAATCCATTAATATTTGTGGCCATTAATATTCGTGTACACAAGGAATCGATAGTTAATAGTTGTTCAGGAGGTTTAAAATTACATATTTGCTTCAAAATCGTGAAGTCGAAAATTTTCGTGAGAACAATACTTTTTCAATACCGCGTATTGAGAAAGTAGAAAGCAGATCGCAAACACAAAAGAAAAGTTGAACATCCCTATTATATACTGTGTAATAAATATAGGGAAGTAAAAGTTCAATAACAAAATAATCCCCATTTGGCTTGGAAAAAGGAGACACATAAGTTTAGTTCTCCAAACTTGCGTCAACTGTGGCATTTTAAAGTTTTCCAATTCCTGGGACTCCGTAAACAATGTATAATATTCTTGGAGACGCCACCTGTTTGGTTTTGACATCTGCAACCCTTTAACGGCAGCATCATTGTTGATAACCACTGACAGGGAAGTGTTTGTTCTATTTATGTGCATGCCATGAAGGGATGCATCCGAAAGAAATGTATTTGTGCATTCGGTACGGGTTTTCAAAGGGTGTGATTTACTTTGACGAATGTTGCAGAATCAGTAGAAATTAATTGTAAACCTCACTTTTGTATGAAAGTGCGGTAAAATTTGTCCATAACGGAGCTACTTACGAATATGACCGTCAAATTGGGAAGCTCTCTAATTCAGTTACGTGTGTGTGTGTTTGTCAGTCCCTTTAGGGATAGAAAAGCAAATTCACGGTGTAGAAAGCAAAGATTTATTTTAAGCGGGAGATACAAATCTTGAGAAAATTTTGACTTTTAATCAATACTACTTTATTACAGTAGAGTTTCAATTATCCGAGTCCTGGTTATCCGATGTCCCGCGTTATCCGAGTTAGCTCCCCCCCCCCCCACCACCACACACACACTAATTTATCACTTTTATTGATAAAGTTGAAACATCAACACGAAGTTCAGGATAAAAGAAATTCAGTGAAACCGAGGAAGATGATGATGATTATCTTCCGTTCATAGAGCTAGTAAAAAAAAAAATCTTCGAAGATTGGATAAATGAGGATGAGCAACATGAGCGATGGCGCAATTATAAATTTACTGGATGAAAAACAAGAGATTGAACAGGAGGATGATATGTGCTCAGGAGAAGGCTCAACACCACAATTTTACTCAAGGATTTAAGATCACACAGCGATAGATCGAATAGCAGGATGAAATTATACAAAGTAGGTACAGTATGTGCTGGACAAATAAACACATAATTGCATATGTATTTATTAATATATATATATATATACAAATCTTAGAATATAACTTTGTACATTGCCGAGCTCCTTGTTGGCGACCATCTTGTTAGAGATCTCAGAGTAATCTGTTTAGGTAAACACAAGTTACACTTATGGCAAAGGAGAAGGATCGGTGAAGACGTGAGAAACATGCTAACTTCGCATTTTTTATGCTTCAAAAATGTGATGGGGATGCAATGTCATATGAGAAAGTTTACGTAGAGGTTAAGATTAGTGACCATATATGGCGTGGTCGAGGAAAAGAGGAAGAACGGGCAGATTTTGTTAATATTAATTGCGTGGGATAGAATTTAATATAGTTGCAATAAGTGTGTGACATGAAATAGGAATTTGGAAAAGAAGTAATCGGAGAAAAGAGCACGTTATTGGGGAAAGCTTAAAATTTCTGTATCATATGTATGTAATGTTTTCAGTACATATTTCCTTAATAGCATAAATGGGATTATCCTGGAGAGAAGGTGACATTTGTTCCAAATCTCATTGCTAAATTTTTCAATGCATTATACGAAGCTTTTACCGTGTCCAAGCTGTTCACGGTCCGCATTAGATTTGGATAATCGGGACCCTACTAAGTCGGGTGTTTGTAAAATCCCAAACTTTCACAACTTCAAATTGTTTTTCTTACTTTAGTCCTACCACTCAACTCGCATGAAATTAAATAGTTTTCTTGCTCTCGCCCTTGTGCTTGCTCTCTCTTCAGTTAATGGATACTGTTATTTACAGTGGAAGCACGAATCCCACTTTGGGCTGGTTCTGTGAATATGATGGTGAGGGGGGGGGGGGGGGTCAAGTGTGAACTTCCTTCTGTATTGGCACGGACTTCCATGTGGTTATATATTCATTGATTTCTCGTAAACTTACTGATTTGGTCACTACCTAAAAAATCTGATGTTGGCAACACATGACTTTCCTTATACAATGCAATGAATTTACTACTTTTACAGTAAAAGAAATAGATTATTCTTATAGTGGTTACTTATATGCTTTCCAAGATATTGACATTTCGTCAATTAGTCGTCATTTTCATTGATTTAGCGTCATTTTTATCCATTTGCAGAGATTTTCGTTAATTTGGCAATATTTAAAAAAGTCGCCAAGTTGGCAACATTCCGCCAAACTCGCCAAGTGTTATGGACGGAGAAATAAGTTGTTCTAATAGCAGATTGCCGTTCAAATACAAAAATATTACTCAAAGTATCCTTTCTTGTAAGTGGAACGAGCTAGATCCACGAGAATGATGTCACCCAATTTATCGCATGATATTACATATGAAAAGTGAACATGTTTCTCAATAGCTAATATATATTTTTTTTAATTTATGGGATTTTTTTTATAAATGTATTTGAAAAATGTGTAATATCTCTATAACGGTTCATGGTAGCGTTCTAAAGTTTATGTCAATCGTTTTCTTAAGAAAACATTACATGGGATTTTTTTTATAAATTTATTTGAAAGATGTGCAATATCTCTAGAACGGTCCATGCTAACGTTCTAAAGTTTATGTCAATCGTTTTCTAAGGAAAAATTACATAAGAAATGCCTATTTGCGTAACTCTATTAAAAGTTTTGATTTTTTGATGAATTTTTCAAAATTTCACTCGAAAATTTAGGAGAGTTCTGAACATTCGATTGTGTTTGAAAACAATAGGCTTCCAGTATTCACGGATTATAATTTTTGTACCAAATTTCATTCGAATCGTATCCATTTGTTCGTGAAATATCGTCTCCACAGACTCACTGACACACACACACAGAGAGAGACATCACCTCAAAAACGTCTGATTCGTGTTCAGGGATGCTTGAAACGTGCTCTCCCGTCAAAAACTCGAATTCGAATTTTCGACCCCATCACAATACTTTCCTTATACATTATATGTATATAAGGAAAGTAAAAATCCTGTTCTTCACAACAACCGATATTAGTCAGATTGATATTTCCATTGAAAAATCAATAACTCCTGAAAGAACCAATGGAACTAATCTGTCAACACATCAGCTATACTTTTATATCCCACTGAAATTTATTTATTCCACTGCGAACCAAACCTGTTCTATTTTGAACCGCTCTGGATCGCTTCGGAGGATTAAACGCGCACTGCCATCGTTGCCATGGAGACTATTGTTACCCCACGTGGAGGCTTTTCCAATTAAAAACTGTACCCCCAAACAAACAAGCAAAAAAATTAATCCCCCCCCCCCTCCTCTCAGAGGCTTGCGATATATTGAAGAATCGGCCCAGCGTAAAACGATAATAAAGGGACGGTTAATATCCAAGCGGATAGTCCAGGGGATTGTTGGGGCGCGGGGTTGTTTATTTTTCGAATATGTTTAGATGGGGGGGAGGGTGCGGCGACAGATGCATCAGTGGTGACGTCATCTTTTTTAATCCCAGGATGAGTCGATCTCTGAGTTATATATCGGATAGGAACATATTTGTGAAGGCACGTTTATGTGTGTGGTCAGTGTTCTGTATTGCCATTGCTTAAAAAGAATTATATTCTTATCGACTGTGTGCACATTGCTTGCGTGTGATATACTGGATTCCTAGGAAAGTATTTAAGCATACCCCAGCAACTGCGGAATAAAAAGTACCTGAGTATACATGCTAGGTCTATCTATAGAAAGGTGACCTTACCCGATCGAATAAAAGTGATTTTAGCGCTCCTAGCGGAGGATTTAAAAAGTTTGGACAGCGAAGTCGGCAACAAAACGAGATAGAAAAAAGTAATTACAAAGTTGTAGAACATAGTTTAATTGGTATAAATCGATATCAAGTGCGCGCGATACACGCATATGGAAGACTATATTCTTCATGTACTGTCTATTTCACTGATATTTGCGTATTTCCTTGAATTTAAAGTAAGGAGATTACAAGATGCATGAATACAAACTCCTGAAAGATAACCTTATAGAAAGAGATGGGTAAACACGGCAATTATAGTATCATCAAATGACATATAAACAGTTACAGATAAAACAATTGCAAATAAATCATTATAACATAATATTTAAAAAGATAGACATGGACAATAAAAAGGCAAAGATGACAATAAAAGCAGGTAAATAATTAGATACTAATACGGAAATAATTCTCAATTTCAACTGAATTATAAGTAAATAACAAGTCTTTGATAACCCTGGAAAAGGAACGAAAGGTAACAATGCTTTTAAAAGATGGAGGCAGAAGATTGTAAAATCTAGGAGCTGAAAAGAGATGAAATTCCTGAAATTTGATAGAACTGGCTCGAGGAGGTCTGTTAACCCCCCCCCCCCCCCCCCCCGTAGCCCTAAGTTACATTGACTACCACGCATTCTTATCTTAAATAATAAAAGGCAATGTCTGTGTGTCTGTGCGTCTGTCTGTCTTATACACTATACGTTTCGCGACCGCGCGTCGGAGAGCTATGAAATTTGGCAATCGGAGACCCTGGGGGGTGGGAAGGGGACACGTGAAAACCGATTTTTAAAATTTTAATTATTTTTTTTGTTATTTAATGTTTTATGAGATTTCGACCTTTTTTTGACCTTTTTGCTCTTTTTTCTCCACGATCCAGACATAGCAGAAAAAAACAAATCACACCATCGGAAAGAGCAGAGAATTTCGAGTAAAAATATATCAATTTCAAATCTCAGGGACAAATTCTAATATTTTTTTATGATTTTAAAGCAAAAGTCACTTTTGACTCAAAAAAACGATTTTTGGTTTTTAAATTCTCGCATAGTAAAAAGTACTCATAATTTCGACTAATAATTTACATTTTTAGAAAGCTGAAATATCTGGCATTCTTACAAGTCTAATCTGGTCCAGAAATAATGAAAATTGCCTTCAGGATCGCAATTTTAAAGACGTCATGATTTTAAATTTCTCGGCGTTCCGCTCGGCGTACCGCTTCGTTTCTCCCCCGCTGAAGCAGGGAAGGTGGTGGGTGGGGACGTCAAGGTGGAGGTGACGTCACGGTTCTGTATATGCATAGCGATGGGTGGGACAATAAGAAACCGAATTAGTTTTTACTTTCCGTTTCCCGCGCTTCCGATTTTAAATGAAATAAGAGCTTAACATATGCACTGTAGAAATTATTATATTTATATTTTAAATGATGGAACGATATGGATTTTTTAAATGGATATTTTAATTTTATGGATATTTTAAATGATGGAACGATGGATATTTTAAATGATGGAACGATGGATATTTAAATTTTATGGATATTTTAAATGATGGAACAATGGAATGAGGATGATGGAATTAAGAGCTTAGAGAGCATATGGTCATTTTAAATTGTAAATTAGCGCGCGGGAAGTTAGCGGTAGGCCCGGGTACGATTCCCGCCACTGCCAAAACTGCCGAAGTGTTCACGCGGAATACGATCACGTTAAACATGTGGGCCCGTAAGTCCTTCCGAGAGGTTGGTGGTAGGGGAAGGAGGGTACGGTCCCTGTAGATGCCTCCTTCACAGGGTTCCCGTCTAAATTGGGTGAATATAAAGAAAGTTGCGGAGGGCGAGGCAGCCCAGTGGTTAGCGCTCAGGAATTGCACTCGGTAGGCCCGGGTTCGATTCCCGCCACTTCCAAAACTGCCGCCGTGTTCACGCGGAGTACGATCACGATAAACATGTGGGTCCGGAAGTCCTTCCGAGAGGTTGGTGGTAGGGGAAGGAGGGTACGGTCCCTGTGGATGCCTCCCTCACAGGGTTCCCGTCTAAATTGGGTGAATATAAAGAAAGTTGCGGAGGGCGAGGCAGCCCAGTGGTTAGCGCTCAGGAATTGCACTCGGTAGGCCCGGGTTCGATTCCCGCCACTTCCAAAACTGCCGCCGTGTTCACGCGGAGTACGATCACGATAAACATGTGGGTCCGGAAGTCCTTCCGAGAGGTTGGTGGTAGGGGAAGGAGGGTACGGTCCCTGTGGATGCCTCTCCCACTGGGTTCCGTTCTAAATTGGGTAAATAAAAAGAATGTTATGGAGATAGTCGCTGGGGGCGAAGAAGCCCAGTGGTTAGCGCGCGGGAATTGCACTCAGTAGGCCCGGGTTCGATTCCCAAAATTGCCGCCATGTTTACGCGGAGTACGATCACGTTAAACATGTGGGTCCGTGAGTCCTTCCGAGAAGTTGGTGGTAGGGGAAGGAGGGTACGGTCTAAATTGGATGAATAAAAAGAAAGTTATGGAGATTGTCGCGTAGGGCAAAGTAGCCCAATGGTTAGCGCGCGGAAATTGCACTCGGTAGGCCCGGGTTCGATTCCCAAAATTGCCGCCGTGTTTACGCGGAGTACGATCACGTTAAACATGTGGGTCTGTAAGTCCTTCCGAGAGGTTGGTGGTAGGGGAAGAAGGGTACGGTCCCTGTGGATGCTTCTCCCACTTGGTTCCGGTCTAAATTGGGTGAATAAAAAGAAAGTTATGAAGAATATCGCGGAGGGTGAAGTACCCCAGTGGTTAGTGCGCGGGATTTGCACTTGGTAGGCCCGGGTTCGATTCCCAAAATTGCCGAATAAAAATAAAGTTATGGAGATTGTCGCGGATGGCACGGTAGCCCAGTGGTTAGCGCGCGGGAATTTCACTCGGTAGGCCCGGGTTCGATTCCCGCCATTGCCAGAACTGCAGCCGTGTTCACGCGGAGTACGATCACGTTAAACGTGTGGGACTGCAAGTCCTTCCGAGAGGTTTGTGGTAGGGGAAGGAGGGTACGGTCTCTTTGGATGCCTCCCCCATTGGGTTCCGGTCTAAATTGTGTGGCACTTCCTGGCCTTCCAAGCAGTTACCTTACACCTTTCTGGTAGGTCGCGCCAACGAGTTTGCCACGGTCAGAATTTTCAAGGGTAGCGAACAGGCTTGTCGCCAAAGGCGGCTAGTTTCTAATATAAAACATATTAAGACCTTAATAAACATAAAATGCCTAAATGGTACAATCATAGAATCAAAAGAAAGCTGAAAAGGTGGTGCCTGACGAAGTTTACAATAGACAATCCCAATAAATAAGTTTTGAAACAAGATAAAAATCGTTCCACAATATTGTGTTGCGGACTGGGCGTCCGCCAACCGATGAAGTAAGATACACAGTAATTTACTGCTTTCACATAATAATTAAGTAATTTATTGCTGATAAAGTTATTTACTGATTTTCATATACGGTTTTTGTACGTTTCTGATATCGATTCCTACTCATTAGGCGATATTCTGTAACTTTGTAATCGGCATTTTTCTTGTATCTCTTTGTTGGCGTGTTCGTTTCTCCAATTTCTCAAATATTCCGCTAAGGGCGCTGCAATCCATTTTACTCGATCGGACAGGGTAACTTTATCATAAATAGGCCTAGCATGCACATTCATATTTCCTTACAAAGTCATTGGGGTGCTTACGGACTTTTTTAGGAATCGTGTATAATTCCTATAATCTATCCTGAGGATGAAGAATGAATGCAGAATGAAAAAGTCTGATGTGGGCAACACATGACTTTCCTTATATAATGTAATGAATTTACTACTTTTACAGTAAAAAAATAGGTTTTTCTTATAGTAGATACTAATATTCTTTCCAAGACATTGAATTTCCGACAATTAGTCGTCATTTTCATTGATTTAGCGTCACTTTTATCCATTTGGCGAGATTTTCGTTAATTTGGCAACATTTCAAATAGTCGCCAAGTTGGCGACATTCATCCAAATTCGTCGCCAAAATCTCGCCAAGCGTTATGCAATAAGAAATAAGTTATTCTTACAGCAGATAAATGACTATTGACGTCCAAATACAAAAGTGTTACTCAGAGTATCTTTTTTCATGAATGGAACGAACTAGATCCACGAGAATGATGTCACCCAATTTATCGCATGGTATTACATGTGAAAAGTGAACATGTTTATCAATAGGAAATATTTTTTTTATTTTATATGACTTTTTGATATTTTTTTTTTAAAATGTACAATATCTCGAGAACGGCTCGTGTTAGCGTTCTAAAATTTATGTCAATCGTTTTCTAATGAAAAATTACATAAGAAATGTCTATTTGCGTAACTTTATTAGTGGTTTTGATTTTTTGACGATTTTTTCAAAATTTCATTCGAAAATTTAGGGGTATTCTGAACATTCGATTGCGTATAAAAAAATAGGCTTCCAGTGTTTGCGGATTGTGATTTTTGTACCAAATTTTGTTCAAATCGGTCCATTCGTTCGTCAGTTATCGTCTCCACAGACCCACTGACACACACACACACACACACATCACTTCAAAAATGCTTGATTCGTGATCAGGGATGCTTGAAACGTGCTCTCCCGTCGAAAACTCGAATTCGAATTTTCGACCCCGTCACAATACTTTCCTTATACATTATGTATATAAGGAAAGTAACATGAAAAATTAATCATGCATACTCCATCCTATAAATTAATCATGCATACTCCATGCATACTCATACATGCTAACTCCATGCTTAAAACTTCATCGAAAAAAGCAATACCATTAAATCGTCTGCTTCTCTATGTAAAATCAATGAATGTTTCATTCATATCAGCTATATTCCAGACTCCAGAGCTAAATAATTTTGCGTTAAAAAATTCAGCAATTCTTATACAACTTATCTTACAGCTTGATGTGTTTACATTCTGCATAAGTCGGAATTAGGCTTCATTGTAGAAATAATCAAAATTTGATAATCATTTAAACTCAAAAATATTGTAATTGCGTTGGCGCAGTATATAGATGCACAGAAATTACACAAAATAAAGCGGTTTTGGGACGGATGCAACACTAAATACTATAAATAAATTAAAAAGAACTTTGAAAATCACGATTTTGACACTTGGAAATAAGATGGATGCCATATTTTATTTTGAAGTCGGTCACGTGATCTCTTCATATAATATGGGTGCAACTCTTATTTTAATTTTTATTTAAAAAACTACTGAGCATATTTTGCTGATTTTTTTTATATATTTTATGGGATAATTTGAATATTTCCTAAAATTTTGGAAGCAATTTGGGAATTTTTAAATTCGCTTAAAAAATATCTGCAAAATTAGGTCCCATATGGTTTAATGTATTTCATTTTTTCAACCCGGGTTCAATCCAAAACTAATTGGGTGATATTATTCATTTATATTCCCGTATGTCCCACAGACCGTCCAACATCATACTAAAATTTCATTTTGATAAAGTAAATTTTACGGTAGTTATGCTAACGGACAGGCAGACAGAATGACAAAGTCATAAACACTTTTCAACTATGTTGTAAAGAGTTAAAAAAATATAATACTACTATGTTATCATTTATTTCTCGCAGGTAAAATTTAATTCCTTTTTTAACACTTTACAACAAAGTTGAAAAGTGTTTATGACTTTGTTCATTCTGTCTGTCTGTCTGTCTGTCCGTTAGCACGATAACTGCCGTAAAAATGACTTAATCAAAATAAAATTTTAGTATGTTGTTCAGACGGTCTGTAGGACCTATGGGAATATAAATGAATAATAATAACCCAATTAGTTTTGGATTGAACCCGGGTTGAAAAAATGAAATACATTGAGCCCTATGGGACCTAATTTTTCAAACATTTTTTAAGCGGATTTAAAATTCACAAATTGCTTCGAAAATTTTAGGTATTAGTCAAATAGTTCCATAAAATATATAAAAAAAAATTCAGCGAAATATATTCAGTTGTTTTTTAAATTAAAATTAAAATAATAATTACATATCTTATATGAAACGATCACGTGACCATGATATGAAACGATCACATGACCCACTTCAAAATGATATATGGCATCCTTCTTGTTTCAAAATCGGGATTTTTTTAAGTTCTTTTTAATTCATATTAAGTGTTGTATCCGTTCTAAAACTACTTTATTTTTGCTTAAATTCTGTGCATCTACGTACTAAAACAACACAATGACAATATATTTGAGTTTAAATGCTCATTCAAATTTGATTATTTCTACAACGAAGCCTATTTTTCACCTATGTAAAATGTAAACATCAAAATATGTAGAATGAGTTGTATTAGAATTACTGTATTTCTTTAACACAAAATAATTCAGTCCATGGAGTCTGCATGGCTGATATGAATGAAATATTAATTGATTTCATAAAGAGAAGGACGATTTTTTTCGATGAAGTTTTAAGCATAGAGTTTATGAATTGTAGCTCCATGGTCTTAATTTTTAAATAAAATAAATTATTATAGTATTATGATGAATGAAATGAATGAAATCCTGCTTTTATAGAGAGATCCAGGCGTGTTATTTTTTCTATGACGTCATTTGAATTTATTTCAGTTGTTTTTGATGAAGTTTTCAAATATAATAAATTATCGTAGTATTATGATAGTTTTAAAAATATTACCGTGGAATGTATTGCATTTTAGAGATATTTAAACCAGGCAATTTATATTTCAATGCCGTCATTTGAAGTTCATTTTTTTCAATGAAGGTTTAAGATTTCAAATATAATAAATCAATGTAGTATTGTGATAAGTTTTAAAATATTACGAGGAATGTATTGCATTTTCGACTTTTTAAAATAAAATTGCATTGAAGTTGGAAAGTGTTTCGTAATCAATGCTTTAAGCATGATTGATCTTTCTTGTTTTCGTTATCGTGATTTCTATCGCATTTTTATATTCTATTGCAGGGGTGGCCAACCCAAATGACCCTGCGGGCCACTTCGAAAAAACATTGTAATCCCGCGGGCCGCATATATATATATATATATATATATATATATATATATATATATATATATATATATATATATATATATATATATATATATATATATATATTACTGCCAATGGCCAGGCACTTGACTCATCGTCATTCGCCCATAATTTGGGCATTTATTAAATGATCCATTTACCTAGGGACGTTGCCCCAGGCGCACCAGAGGAGGGCGGAACACACTGCGCCCACAACACAACAACATCCATGCCTTACGTGGGGCTCAAACCAACAATGTGGCGCTCGAGCGATTGCTTTGGAAACGCATGCCTTGACCACTCGACCACCACGTCGTCCCGAGGGCCGCATATAAAAATATATAGCTTTATATTAGATTTGGACACATTACAAACATTTATTGGAGTTAAAATTTAAAACAGAATGAATTATTATTATTGTTTTCATTATTTTTCATGTATGCAAACATACATAATATAATAATAATAATGCAATGATCGAATAATGTTTAATTTATTTAATTAGTGAGATATTTGTTTCTCAACTCTTTCACTTAGTTTTTGCAAGTCGATCTCAATGCGTGTATTTGCACATCGTAATTGATGTTGCAGGTTTTCGTCCTTTAAGTTCGAACGCGATTTATGTTTGATAAATTTCATTTTTGAAAAAAAAAAGATTCACAGGTGTAAGTTGATCCAAAAGCGCTCACAACTTTTTGTGCCAGATCTCTCAAATTGGAAAATTTTTCTTTTGTGACATAAGTGTTATAAAAATCTATTTTTGATTCTGATGTTTCAAAAATGTGTTTTAATTCATTATTGCATTGTAAGTCAACCAGTTCCATTTAGAGATATTCTGGGGCCAACTCGACATCGACGTGAAAGGGAGATGAATATATTTCAAATAATTTTTTGTATTTGTCTAAATTAGTGAAACGACTCTCAAAAGTAGCTGCAAGTTTGCTTATTTCTTTTGCGTATTTGATGTAACTGACACATTTTGAATTTTTTAATTCTTTCATCAATGGAAAGTGTTGAACGTTATTATTTTTCAATTGAGATTCAGATAGCAGTAGTTTCTTCTGAAATGCTTTGATGTGATTAAATGCATCGATTATTAAATTATCTTTTCCTTGTAATGATGTATTTAATTGATTGAGTTTTTCGATGATATCTACTAAAAAGCATAAATCCAATAACCATTCATCATTTCTTAATTCTGGTATAGGTATTTGCTTGTCATTCATAAACAAGTCAATTTCTTGACGTAACTTAGAAAATCGCTGTAAACATCTTCCACGACTCAAGCATCTGACACGACTGAAGTATACAACGTCACCATATTCACAATCTAATTCTTTTACGAACTCCTTAAATTGTCGATGCTAGAGTGCATGTGATCGAATGTAATTCACTGTATTTATGACTACTTGCATAACATGATTCATCGATAATACTTGGGCACATAGATTTTATTGATGAATCACAATGCAATACTGCCCACTTCTAAGTATGTATAAAAACAGAAGCAACGTGATAAAATAGAAACAGTTATGGGATTTATCTGTTACAAAACACTACACTAAAAACAAAAATATTGCACAAAATAATCGTATTTTGTAAAGTTGTAATGAATCTCGCGGGCCGCAAAATTATTCAAGGTGGGCCGCATGCGGCCCACGGGCCGCGGGTTGGCCACCCCTGTTCTATTGTATACTATAAAGAATGCATTGTTTTTCCGAGTTCGAAATTTTTTGGGATAGGCTTAATTGAAGACCTCCTAAATACATTTTAAACACTTAAAAAAAAGCATTAATTCCACTGCTTCATCCTCACATGTTAGCATGCGTAAGGAGGCATAAAGATTGCATTTCAATTAAAGATAAATTTGTTTTATGGCCGTTTTAATTTTACTGACTATTTAAATACCCAATTGTGCATCAACAAGAATACAGATTGAGAACATATATGAATAAGCAATATATACCCTTCACGCTTGGCGATATCTTTATTCAACTTGGCGACGTTTAGATAAGTTGGCGATAATTCGGAAAATGAAACTCAATTTCTGATACGCTTTGTGATAGTTTTTAGTTTAATAACTTTGCGAACCTGTATAGAAACCGGCAAATGCAATCCTATCAAGCAGCCAACATCCAATTTAATAAGGATTGAGCTTAAGCTGAAGCTGTCAAGCTCATCTTAGAACCCTTGCGTGGTAAAATTGAATTTATCGGTCACCATAGGCGATTACAAAATTGTGCCGTATAGAAAGTCTTTTTTTATGCTGTGTCATGATGACGACTGCATAAAAATCTGCATGGTAATTTATGTTTTTCCCTTTAAAATTATTTACGCAGCTTCTTATATAAATTTTATATTTATTCTTCATTACTTAATTTTGTTTTCTTTTCAGGTGAGTGTCTCAAAAGTGTTTTATGCCATTGAATGAAGAATAAATTTCAGGTACAAAAATTTTCTTCATAACATTTTT
This sequence comes from Amaurobius ferox, assembly GCA_951213105.1. Lineage (NCBI taxonomy): Eukaryota > Metazoa > Arthropoda > Arachnida > Araneae > Amaurobiidae > Amaurobius > Amaurobius ferox. The sequence continues at coordinate 153,608,545 of OX578138.1, forward strand.
ATCGGAATCATTACCCTAAAGTGATAATAATAAACAGTACGCATTATTATTAACGAGACGTTTATTTTTTCCCATAAGTAATTTAAAAAATACGATGTATTAGGATTTCTATATAATGAATGACAAAATCCAATTACTGTTTGCGTAGCCACAACACAAAAGAAAGTATTATAATAGCCAATGCTGTAAATAAATTATTGAGTCCGATATCCAGCTTCGTTTACAGTGTCTGGTGTCATACGTTACATAAAGCTCCAGAATTCTTCATTGTAAATAAGTTAAAAACGAGTCCCGCATACAGCTTCGTTTTCAGTGTCTGATATCATACACAACGTGAAGCTCCAGAATTCTTTATTGTTGTAAATAAATTAAAAATTGAGTCCAATATGCAGCTTCGTTTTCAATATGTGATGTTATACGCAACGTAAAGCTCTAGAATTAACTGTTGTAAGTAAATTAACAAGAAAGATCAATCGTACATGAAGCATTGATTATGAAACACTTTCCAATTTCAATGAAATTTTATTTAAACATCTCTAAAATGCGATACATTCCTCGGTAATATTTTTAAAATTATCACAATACTACATTAATTTATTATATTTGAAAATTTAAAACGTCATAGAAAAAAATGAACTTCATTCAAATGACGGCATTGAAATATAAATGGCCTGGTTTAAACATCTGTAAAATGCGATACATTCCTCGGTAATATTTTTAAAATTATCATAATACTACAATAATTTACTATATTTGAAAACTTCATCGAAAAAAAAATAAGATGTATTCAAATGACGTCATAGAAATATAACACGCCTGGCTCTCTCTTTGAAAGCAGAATTTCATTCATAACTTTTTTCCATTCATTTCGTTCATCACAATACTATAATTTATTTTATTTAAAAACTTAAGACCATGGAGGTACAAGTAATTAAACTCTATGTTTAAAACTTCATCGAAAAAATCGTCTGCTTCTCTGTTGAAGACTCAGACCGTCCGACTCATCCGGAAGACCTGAGCAACTATTTGGACGGCCGGGGTCTGCTTCTCTGTGTAAAATCAATGAATATTTCATTCATATCAGCTATATTGCAGACTCCATGAGCTAAATAATTTTGCATTAAAGAAATGCAGCAATTCTTTTACAACGCATTCTACATCTTTTGGTATTTACATTCTCCATAAGTGAAAATTAGGCTTCGTTGTAGAAATAATAAAAGTGGGATGATCATTTAAACTTAAATATATTGTAATTGCGTTGTTTTAGTCTGTAGATGCGCAGAATTTAAGCAAAAATAATGCGATTTTAGGACGGATACAACACTAAATATAAATTAAAAAGAACCTTTAAAAATCACGATTTTGACACAAGATGGATGCCATATTTGATTTTGAAGTGAGTCACGTGATCTCGTCATATAATGGCCACGTGATCTCTTCATATAAAAGGTGTAATTTTTATTTTAATTTTTATTTAAAAAACTACTGAATATATCTTGCTGAAATTTTTTTTTATATATTTTAGGGAATAATTTGAATATTTTCTAAAACTTTTGAAGTAATTTGTGAATTTTAAATCCGCTTAAAAAATGTTTAGAAAATTAGGTCCTATACGGTTCAATGTATTTTATTTTTTCAACCCGGGTTCAATCCAAAACTAATTGGGTGATATTATTCATTTATATTCCCATAGGTCTCACAGATCGTCGGAACAACATACTAAAATTTTATTTTGATTAAAGTCATTTTTACGGCAGTTATCGTGCTAACGGACAGACAGACAGACAGAATGAATGAACAAAGTCATAAACACTTTTCAACTATGTTGTAAAGTGTTAGCAACTATATTGTAAAGTGTTAGCAACTATATTGTAAAGTGTTAACAATGAGTCTCACATCCATCTCCGTTTTCAGTATCTGATGTCATACGTAACTTAGAATTACAGAGCACTGCTCCTTGTAATATAGATATAGCAAATCTAGTATAATATTTTCTTCTTCAGATAGGCTACGAAATAGAATTAAAACAAATTGTATTAAGTATACGTATATCTTAAAATATTTAAATACTCCACATTTTAAACGTCTTTGCATTTATTGCCAATTAAATGAATAACTTTTTAATATTAACCTTTTGACTAGCAGCATACCCGTTCTTCGTACGGAGTATATAATATAAAGAAACTTGAAATTCATAAACATGCCCAAATTCTTATAGTATACTAAATGACATGTTTAATCAAAATATTCTGTTAAAATATTTAATATAATGCTCCTAAAAAGAAATTTAAGAATCTCTGTTCTCGCTATATAAAATTATCTTCATGGACATATCTGAAGAATAAAACATCTTGGACCCCTTATGTAAGCAAATATAAAAAAAATATGGAATTGAATCAATATATGCAAAATAAAAGCGTTAAAATTGTATGGGACCCGTACTAATTATATACGCGAATATTAGAAAATATAACCTGTATTAGTAGATTACATGTATAAATTGAAAATACCAATAAACCCGTAATCTTTAAATCTGAAGACAGTCATTTATTCCAATATATGTCAAAATTAAAGTGCTAAAATTATATAGGAAGATATACACGTACTACTTATAATGTCCGATTAATAGTAGAAGATTACCCGTTTTGCAATATGAGTCTCAAATGTTTTTTGGTAAACTACAACAGACGACGTAATAAATTGAATATATAATTAATTCCCTTAATCTTCATACCAGAAGACTGTACTTGATTCCAATATATATGCCAATATATGTCAAAATATATGCCAATATACCTGTACTACTTATATTCTCGTAGGTTAGAAGATATACCCGTGCATTCCTAGAAGATTACTCGTACAACGTACAATATGCGTGTGTCAGCAATTTTTGCCGCAATAAAACAATGGCGTAATAACTTAAAAATATCAATAATCCCTGAATCAATAATTCCGGAAAATATCAATAATAATAATGTTTAAACCTGAAGAGTATAATTGATATTATCCAACCCAAAATGAAATGGCAATGAAATTTATTTTATATACATATCTTCATTATTCAAATCGGAAAGGATTTAATAAAAATCGTCTGCCGCATAAACACATTGGATTTAAATCCGTTGCTAAGCGACATGATATCATTTGCTTCAAATAAATTGGTAGAAAAAATATCGTCTAAATAGTTATATTTCTATGGAACATTTGGCGACAGTTTCGTCAAATTAGCGACATTTTAAAACATCGCCAAATTTATCGCCAAGTGGGACTGTAGAACTGACAGTTCCACTTTGCGACAAATTGACGAAATATCATCACAATACTATCCCGTAACAAAAAACAATTAATATCATTTATGTAGCGCAATTTTATCAATTTCAAGATATTTTTATAGATTTGAAAACATTTTTATCAATTTGGTGACATTTTAAAAATTCGCTAAATGTATTACTAAGTAGGATGTTTGGTCTGACAGAGAAATGCTAACCAAACATCATTTCAGTACTCTCTTCAAACAAAACAAAACAAAATTTCATTGATATGTAGAAGACCCAAGCCACACGACCAACCCGAAGGTTTATGGCAGCTGTTTGTGTGTCGTTTATATCAATTTGGCGACATTTCCGTCAATTTGGCAAAGTTTAAGAAAAGTTGTCAAATTAGCGATATCCCTCCAAATTCGTAGCTTTGAATTTGCAGATCTGAATGAAACATTCTTATCCCGTTTCAATATACTAAATGAAAACACTACAATTGTATTTGAAGATATACCCGCTCTACTCTTTTTCTGTTTCAACAATCGGCTATATGAATTTATTGGCTAAACACAATATATGAGTTTAGTAGCTAAATACGATATAAGCTTGAAAACTCTTTGCCAAAATAAATGAAATTGATGTACGCAGTCAGCAATTAATATAATTAAAAGAAAAATCAAACCGTCCATTCATAAGATATACTTTTATATCCATTTATTTATTATTTAAATCGAAAAAAAATAATAAAAACATTAACAAACACATTTAATTTAATTGCGATGCCGAGCAACATGATATATCCTCCTAAAATGTTAAAATTTATTAACCACTAACAGCACACCTGTTATTCGTACGGAGTGTATAATTTAAAGAAACTTAAAGTTCGCAATCATGTGCAAATTCTGTTAAAATATTAAATTTATTGCTCCTAAAGAGAAGTTTAAGAATATATGTTCTCACCATGCAAAATTATCTTCACGATCAGATCTGAAGAATAAAACATCCTGCCCCCTTTTGTAAGCAAATTTACAGAAGAAAAAATAGGAATTGAATGAATATACGCAACCCCGTACTAATTATATTGTCGCAGATCAGAAAATATGCCAATGTGTTAGTAGAAGATTACCCGTATTACAATATGCGTCTCAAAAATATTTGCCAAAATAAAAGAGATGACGTAATAAATTGAAAACATCAATAATATCCGTACTCTTTATACCAGAAGGTCGTAATTGATTCCAATATATGCCAATATATATTAAAACATATGTCAATATACCTGTACTACTTATATTCTCGTAGATTAAAAGATATACACGTGTATTTGTAGAAGATTCGTACAACATACAATATATGAGTTTAAACAACTTTTGTCATAATAAAATAATTGCATAATAACTTGAAAATATCAATAATCCTTGAATCAATAATCCCCGAAAATATAAATAATAATAATTTTTAAACCTGAAGACCGTAATTGATATTATCCAGTCAAAAATGCTATAAGAAAAATCAAATCGTTCTTTTCTAAAATATATTTTTATATCCATTTATTTATTATTCAAATCGAAAAAATAATTATTAAAATTAACAGACAGATTTAATTTAATTGCGTTTCTGAGTAACATGATATAAGATAGAATCTTATAACATGTTAAATATGTCATGTTTTATAACATGAACTGCGAAATTAAATAACGATTTTGATTTCTCTATACTTCTCATTGTTCCGTAAAAGCTTGTTTTAAATAAACCATGAACCATGGAGATAGATTTCCCCTATAAATCATGTTTCAAACAATTCATGTTTTCAGATAGTGACTAATTAACGCAAAAAATCTCCCATCAAACTCAGAGATTAAATTTTAATTCACTTTCAAACGATTTTCAAGCTTTTCGTTTGGATAAACCACGGAGTTAGGGAGTAGAACTCCTAGGAAAAAGTTCCGTTTTTCATTAATATCTCGACAACCCCAGGTCTTAGAAACTCGAAACTTGGACAAAAGTTATGGGGGGATATTTCAAGGCTATTCACCAAATTTCATTAAATTCGGTTCAGCCGTTTTTCCGTGATGATGAGACAAACGAAAATTTCATTTTTTACTAATATCTCGAGAACCACTGGTCGTAAAAACTCAAAACACGGATATAATTTTAAGTGGGGCTATTTCTGGGCTACCCACAAAATTTCATCAAATTCGGTTCAGCCGTTCTCCCGTGATGGTGTGACAAACAGACAGACAGACAGACAGACAGACAGACAGACAGACAGACAGACAGACAGACAGACAGACAGACAGACAGACAGATTTTCATTTTTATTTATATAGATTACGGGTGGGACAGCGCCCATCCCAAACGAAGACCTCTCAGAAAGAGAGATATTTGACAGGTAAAGGGGGAAAGGGTTGCAAAAGGGGATCGAAATGTTTGGGATAGGGTATGTCAAATACCTGTCTTTTTAGAGGTTCTTCATTTAGAATGGACGCTGTCCCACCCGTGAGTAAAAGGTTAAAACGCTTTATATCAATTCATTTATTATGAACACTTTACAACATAGTTGAAGAGTGTTTATGACTTTGTTCATTTTGGCTGTCTGTCTGTCCGTTAGCACGATAACTGCCGTAAAAATGACTTTATCAAAATGAAATTTTAGTATGTTGTTCAGACGGTCTGTGGAACCTATGGGAATGCAAAGGAATGAAATCACCCAATTTGTTTTGGATTGGACCCGGGTTGAAAAAATGAAATACATTGAACCCTATGGCACATAATTTTTCAAACATTTTTTAAGCGGATGTAAAATTCACAAATTGCTTCGAAAGTTTAAGGAAATATTAAATTATCCCATAAAATATAGAAAAAAGAAATCAGCAAAATATATTCAGTAGTTTTTAAAATAAAAATTAAAATAATAATTACATCCTTTATATGAAGAGATGGCGTGATCATTATATGAAGAGATTACGTGACCCAGTTCAAAATAAAATATGGCATCCATTTTGTGTCAAAATCGTGATTTTTAAAATTCTTTTTAATTCATATTGGGTGTTGAATCCGCCCTAAAACCGCTTTATTTTTGCTTAAATTCTGTGCATTTACATCCTGAAACAACGCAATTACAATATATTTGAGTTTAAATGATCATCCAACTTAGATTATTTCTACAACGAAGCCTACTTTTCACTTACGGAGGATGTAAATACTAAAAGATGTAGAATGAGTTGTATAAGAATTGCTGCATTTCTTTAAAGCAAAATTATTTAGCCCATGGAGTCTGCAGTATAGGTGATATGAATGAAACAATCATTGATTTTACAGAAAAGCAAACGATTTTTTGATGAAGTTTTGAGCATAGAGTTAAATTACTTGTACCTCCATGGTTTTAAGTTTTAAATAAAATTAATTATTATTGTATTGTGATGAATGAAATGCTGCTTTTATTTAATGAGCCAGCCGATTTATATTTCGATGACGTCATTTGAAAAAGTTCATTTGTTTTCGATGAAGTATTCAAATATAATAAATTATTGTAGTATTATGATAATTTTGGAAATATTACCGAGCAATGTATCGAATTTTAGAGATGTTTAAATCAGGCAATTTATATTTCAATGCTGTCATTTGAATGAAGTTCATTTTTTTCGATGACGTTTAAGTTTTCAAATATAATAAATTAATGTAGTATTGTGATAATTTTAAAAATATTACCGAGGAATGTATCGCATTTTAGAGATGTTTATATAAAATTGCATTGAAGTTGAAAGTGTTTCGTAATCAGTGCTTTATGCATGATTGATCTTATTTTTTATTTGGTTTCAATAATTGGTTAAACATAGTAGAGAACATATGAAACTAAAAAGAAATTACAAAATAAAAATAGAGGACTTAAGAAATAGTAAATATCAATAATACCCGTAATCTTATATCCCGAGGTTGTAATTAATATAACCCAATATCTATATAAATAAAAATGAAAATCTGTCTGTCTGTCTGTCTGTCTGTCTGTCTGTCTGTTTGTCACACCATCACGGGAGAACGGCTGAACCGAATTTGATGAAATTTTGTGGGTAGCCCAGAAATAGCCCCACTTAAAATTATATCCGTGTTTTGAGTTTCTACGGCCAGTGGTTCTCGAGATATTAGTAAAAAACGAAATTTTCGTTTGTCTCATTATCACGGAAAAACGGCTGAACCGAATTTAATGAAATTTGGTGAATAGCCTTGAAATATCCCCCCATAAATTTTGTCCAAGTTTCGAGTTTCTAAGACCTGGGGTTGTCGAGATATTAATGAAAAACGGAACTTTTTCCTAGGAGTTCTACTCCCTAACTCCGTGGTTTATCCAAACGAAAAGCTTGAAAATCGTTTGAAAGTGAATTAAAATTTAATCTCTGAGTTTGATGGGAGATTTTTTTCGTTAATTAGTCACTTTCTGAAAAAATGAATTGTTTGAAACATGATTTAAAGGGGAAATCTATCTCCATGGTTCATGGTTTATTTAAAACAAGCTTTTACGGAACAATGAGAAGTATAGAGAAATCAAAATCGTTATTTAATTTCGCAGTTTATGTTATAAGACATGACATATTTAACATGTTATAAGATTCTATCTTATATCATGTTACTCAGAAACGCAATTAAATTAAATCTGTCTGTTAATTTTAATAATTATTTTTTCGATTTGAATAATAAATAAATGGATATAAAAATATATTTTAGAAAAGAACGATTTGATTTTTCTTATAGCATTTTTGACTGGATAATATCAATTACGGTCTTCAGGTTTAAAAATTATTATTATTTATATTTTCGGGGATTATTGATTCAAGGATTATTGATATTTTCAAGTTATTATGCAATTATTTTATTATGACAAAAATTGTTTAAACTCATATATTGTATGTTGTACGAATCTTCTACAAATACACGTGTATATCTTTTAATCTACGAGAATATAAGTAGTACAGGTATATTGACATATGTTTTGATATATATTGGCATATATTGGAATCAATTACGACCTTCTGGTATAAAGAGTACGGATATTATTGATGTTTTCAATTTATTACGTCATCTCTTTTATTTTGGCAAATATTTTTGAGACGCATATTGTAATACGGGTAATCTTCTACTAACACATTGGCATATTTTCTGATCTGCGACAATATAATTAGTACGGGGTTGCATATATTCATTCAATTCCTATTTTTTCTTCTGTGAATTTGCTTACAAAAGGGGGCAGGATGTTTTATTCTTCAGATCTGATCGTGAAGATAATTTTGCATAGTGAGAACATATATTCTTAAACTTCTCTTTAGGAGCAATAAATTTAATATTTTAACAGAATTTGCACATGATTGCGAACTTTAAGTTTCTTTAAATTATACACTCCGTACGAATAACGGGTGTGCTGTTAGTGGTTAATAAATTTTAACATTTTAGGAGGATATATCATGTTGCTCGGCATCGCAATTAAATTAAATGTGTTTGTTAATGTTTTTATTATTTTTTTTCGATTTAAATAATAAATAAATGGATATAAAAGTATATCTTATGAATGGACGGTTTGATTTTTCTTTTAATTATATTAATTGCTGACTGCGTACATCAATTTCATTTATTTTGGCAAAGAGTTTTCAAGCTTATATCGTATTTAGCTACTAAACTCATATATTGTGTTTAGCCAATAAATTCATATAGCCGATTGTTGAAACAGAAAAAGAGTAGAGCGGGTATATCTTCTAATACAATTGTAGTGTTTTCATTTAGTATATTGAAACGGGATAAGAATGTTTCATTCAGATCTGCAAATTCAAAGCTACGAATTTGGAGGGATATCGCTAATTTGACAACTTTTCTTAAACTTTGCCAAATTGACGGAAATGTCGCCAAATTGATATAAACGACACACAAACAGCTGCCATAAACCTTCGGGTTGGTCGTGTGGCTTGGGTCTTCTACATATCAATGAAATTTTTTTTTGTTTTGTTAGAAGAGAGTACTGAAATGATGTTTGGTTAGCATTTATCTGTCAGACCAACCATCCTACTTAGTAATACATTTAGCGAATTTTTAAAATGTCACCAAATTGATAAAAATGTTTTCAAATCTATAAAAATATCTTGAAATTGATAAAATTGCGCTACATAAATGATATTAATTGTTTTTTGTTAGGGGATAGTATTGTGATGATATTTCGTCAATTTGTCGCAAAGTGGAACTGTCAGTTCTACAGTCCCACTTGGCGATAAATTTGGCGATTTTTTAAAATGTCGCTAATTTGACGAAACTGTCGCCAAATGTTCCATAGAAATATAACTATTTAGACGATATTTTTTCTACAAATTTATTTGAAGCAAATGATATCATGTCGCTTAGCAACGGATTTAAATCCAATGTGTTTATGCGGCAGACGATTTTTATTAAATCCTTTCCGATTTGAATAATGAAGATATGTATATAAAATAAATTTCATTGCCATTTCATTTTGGACTGGATAATATCAATTATACTCTTCAGGTTTAAACATTATTATTATTGATATTTTCCGGAATTATTGATTCAGTGATTATTGATATTTTTAAGTTATTACGCCATTGTTTTATTGCGGCAAAAATTGCTGACACACGCATATTGTACGTTGTACGAGTAATCTTCTAGGAATGCACGGGTATATCTTCTAACCTACGAGAATATAAGTAGTACATGTATATTGGCATATATTTTGACATATATTGGCATATATATTGGAATCAAGTACAGTCTTCTGATATGAAGATTACGGGGATTAATTATATATTCAATTTATTACGTCGTCTGTTGTATTTTACCAAAAAACATTTGTGACTCATATTGCAAAACGGGTAATCTTCTACTAATAATCGGACATTATAAGTAGTACGTGTATATCTTCCCATATAATTTTAGTACTTTAATTTTGACATATATTGGAATAAATGACTGTCTTCAGATTTAAAGATTACGGGTTTATTGGTATTTTCAATTTATACATGTAATCTACTAATACAGGTTATATTGTCTAATATTCGCGTATATAATTAGTACGGGTCCCATACAATTTTAACGCTTTTATTTTGCATATATTGATTCAATTCCATATTTTTTTTTATATTTGCTTACATAAGGGGTCCAAGATGTTTTATTCTTCAGATATGTCCATGAAGATAATTTTATATAGCGAGAACAGAGATTCTTAAACTTCTTTTTAGGAGCATTATATTAAATATTTTAACAGAATATTTTGATTAAACATGTCATTTAGTATACTATAAGAATTTGGGCATGATTATGAATTTCAAGTTTCTTTATATTATATACTAGCAGCATACCCGTTCTTCGTACGGAATATACAATATAAAGAAACTTGAAATTCATAATCATGCCCAAATTCTTATAGTATACTAAATGACATGTTTAATCAAAACATTCTGTTAAAATATTTAATATAATGCTCCTAAAAGGAAGTTTAAGAATCTCTGTTCTCGCTATATAAAATTTTCTTCATGGACATATCTGAAGAATGAAACATCTTGGACCCCTTATGTAAGCAAATATAAAAAAAAATATGGAATTGAATCAATATATGCAAAATAAAAGCGTTAAAATTGTATGGGACCCGTACTAATTATATACGCGAATATTAGAAAATATAACCTGTATTAGTAGATTACATGTATAAATTGAAAATACCAATAAACCCGTAATCTTTAAATCTGAAGACAGTCATTTATTCCAATATATGTCAAAATTAAAGTGCTAAAATTATATGGGAAGATATACACGTACTACTTATAATGTCCGATTATTAGTAGAAGATTACCCGTTTTGCAATATGAGTCTCAAATGTTTTTTGGTAAAATACAACAGACGACGTAATAAATTGAATATATAATTAATCCCCGTAATCTTCATACCAGAAGACTGTACTTGATTCCAATATATATGCCAATATATGTCAAAATATATGCCAATATACCTGTACTACTTATATTCTCGTAGGTTAGAAGATATACCCGTGCATTCCTAGAAGATTACTCGTACAACGTACAATATGCGTGTGTCAGCAATTTTTGCCGCAATAAAACAATGGCATAATGACTTAAAAATATCAATAATCACTGAATCAATAATTCCGGAAAATATCAATAATAATAATGTTTAAACCTGAAGAGTATAATTGATATTATCCAGTCCAAAATGAAATGGCAATGAAATTTATTTTATATACATATCTTCATTATTCAAATCGGAAAGGATTTAATAAAAATCGTCTGCCGCATAAACACATTGGATTTAAATCCGTTGCTAAGCGACATGATATCATTTGCTTCAAATAAATTGGTAGAAAAAATATCGTCTAAATAGTTATATCTCTATAGAACATTTGGCGACAGTTTCGTCAAATTAGCGACATTTTAAAAAATCGCCAAATTTATCGCCAAGTGGGACTGTAGAACTGACAGTTCCACTTTGCGACAAATTGACGAAATATCATCACAATACTATCCCCTAACAAAAAACAATTAATATCATTTATGTAGCGCAATTTTATCAATTTCAAGATATTTTTATAGATTTGAAAACATTTTTATCAATTTGGTGACATTTTAAAAATTCGCTAAATGTATTTCTAAGTAGGATGGTTGGTCTGACAGATAAATGCTAACCAAACATCATTTCAGTACTCTCTTCTAACAAAACAAAAAAAAATTTCATTGATATGTAGAAGACCCAAGCCACACGACCACCCCAAGGTTTAAGGCAGCTGTTTGTGTGTCGTTTATATCAATTTGGCGACATTTCCGTCAATTTGGCAAAGTTTAAGAAAAGTTGTCAAATTAGCGATATCCCTCCAAATTCGTAGCTTTGAATTTGCAGATCTGAATGAAACATTCTTATCCCGTTTCAATATACTAAATGAAAATACTACAATTGTATTAGAAGATATACCCGCTCTACTCTTTTTCTGTTTCAACAATCGGCTATATGAATTTATTGGCTAAACACAATATATGAGTTTAGTAGCTAAATACGATATAAGCTTGAAAACTCTTTGCCAAAATAAATGAAATTGATGTACGCAGTCAGCAATTAATATAATTAAAAGAAAAATCAAACCGTCCATTCATAAGATATACTTTTATATCCATTTATCCATTTATTTATTATTTAAATCGAAAAAAAATAATAAAAACATTAACAAACACATTTAATTTAATTGCGATGCCGAGCAACATGATATATCCTCCTAAAATGTTAAAATTTATTAACCACTAACAGCACACCCGTTATTCGTACGGAGTGTATAATTTAAAGAAACTTATAGTTCGCAATCATGTGCAAATTCTGTTAAAATATTAAATTTATTGCTCCTAAAGAGAAGTTTAAGAATATATGTTCTCACTATGCAAAATTATCTTCACGATCAGATCTGAAGAATAAAACATCCTGCCCCCTTTTGTAAGCAAATTCACAGAAGAAAAAATAGGAATTGAATGAATATATGCAACCCCGTACTAATTATATTGTCGCAGATCAGAAAATATGCCAATGTGTTAGTAGAAGATTACCCGTATTACAATATGCGTCTCAAAAATATTTGCCAAAATAAAAGAGATGACGTAATAAATTGAAAACATCAATAATATCCGTACTCTTTATACCAGAAGGTCGTAATTGATTCCAATATATGACAATATATATCAAAACATATGTCAATATACCTGTACTACTTATATTCTCGTAGATTAAAAGATATACACGTGTATTTGTAGAAGATTCGTACAACATACAATATATGAGTTTAAACAATTTTTGTCATAATAAAATAATTGCATAATAACTTGAAAATATCAATAATCCTTGAATCAATAATCCCCGAAAATATAAATAATAATAATTTTTAAACCTGAAGACCGTAATTGATATTATCCAGTCAAAAATGCTATAAGAAAAATCAAATCGTTCTTTTCTAAAATATATTTTTATATCCACTTATTTATTATTCAAATCGAAAAAATAATTATTAAAATTAACAGACAGATTTAATTTCATTGCGTTTCTGAGTAACATGATATAAGATAGAATCTTATATCATGTTAAATATGCCATGTCTTATAACATAAACTGCGAAATTAAATAACGATTTTGATTTCTCTATACTTCTCATTGTTCCGTAAAAGCTTGTTTTAAATAAACCATGAACCATGGAGATAGATTTCCCCTTTAAATCATGTTTCAAACAATTCATTTTTTCAGAAAGTGACTAATTAACGCAAAAAATCTCCCATCAAACTCAGAGTTAAAATTTTAATTCACTTTCAAACGATTTTCAAGCTTTTCGTTTGGATAAACCACGGAGTTAGGGAGTAGAACTCCTAGGAAAAAGTTCCGTTTTTCATTAATATCTCGACAACCCCAGGTCTTAGAAACTCGAAACTTGGACAAAATTTATGGGGGGATATTTCAAGGCTGTTCACCAAATTTCATTAAATTCGGTTCAGCCGTTTTTCCGTGACGATGAGACAAACGAAAATTTCGTTTTTCACTAATATCTCGAGAACCACTGGTCGTAGAAACTCAAAACACGGATATAATTTTAAGTGGGACTATTTCTGGGCTACCCACAAAATTTCATCAAATTCGGTTCAGCCGTTCTCCCGTGATGGTGTGACAAACAGACAGACAGACAGACAGACAGACAGACAGACAGATTTTCATTTTTATTTATATAGACTAGCAGCATACCCGTTCTTCGTACGGAGTATATAATATAAAGAAACTTGAAATTCATAATCATGCCCAAATTCTTATAGTATACTAAATGACATGTTTAATCAAAATATTCTGTTAAAATATTTAATATAATGCTCCTAAAAAGAAGTTTAAGAATCTCTGTTCTCGCTATATAAAATTATCTTCATGGACATATCTGAAGAATAAAACATCTTGGACCCCTTATGTAAGCAAATATAAAAAAAAATATGGAATTGAATCAGTATATGCAAAATAAAAGCGTTAAAATTGTATGGGACCCGTACTAATTATATACGCGAATATTAGAAAATATAACCTGTATTAGTAGATTACATGTATAAATTGAAAATACCAATAAACCCGTAATCTTTAAATCTGAAGACAGTCATTTATTCCAATATATGTCAAAATTAAAGTGCTAAAATTATATGGGAAGATATACACGTACTACTTATAATGTCCGATTATTAGTAGAAGATTACCCGTTTTGCAATATGAGTCACAAATGTTTTTTGGTAAAATACAACAGACGACGTAATAAATTGAATATATAATTAATCCCCTTAATCTTCATACCAGAAGACTGTACTTGATTCCAATATATATGCCAATATATGTCAAAATATATGCCAATATACCTGTACTACTTATATTCTCGTAGGTTAGAAGATATACCCGTGCATTCCTAGAAGATTACTCGTACAACGTACAATATGCGTGTGTCAGCAATTTTTGCCGCAATAAAACAATGGCGTAATAACTTAAAAATATCAATAATCCCTGAATCAATAATTCCGGAAAATATCAATAATAATAATGTTTAAACCTGAAGAGTATAATTGATATTATCCAGTCCAAAATGAAATGGCAATGAAATTTATTTTATATACATATCTTCATTATTCAAATCGGAAAGGATTTAATAAAAATCGTCTGCCGCATAAACACATTGGATTTAAATCCGTTGCTAAGCGACATGATATCATTTGCTTCAAATAAATTGGTAGAAAAAATATCGTCTAAATAGTTATATTTCTATGGAACATTTGGCGACAGTTTGGTCAAATTAGCGACATTTTAAAAAATCGCCAAATTTATCGCCAAGTGGGACTGTAGAACTGACAGTTCCACTTTGCGACAAATTGACGAAATATCATCACAATACTATCCCCTAACAAAAAACAATTAATATCATTTATGTAGCGCAATTTTATCAATTTCAATATATTTTTATAGATTTGAAAACATTTTTATCAATTTGGTGACATTTTAAAAATTCGCTAAATATATTACTAAGTAGGATGGTTGGTCTGACAGAGAAATGCTAACCAAACATCATTTCAGTACTCTCTTCTAACAAAACAAAAAAAAATTTCATTGATATGTAGAAGACCCAAGCCACACGACCAACCCGAAGGTTTATGGCAGCTGTTTGTGTGTCGTTTATATCAATTTGGCGACATTTCCGTCAATTTGGCAAAGTTTAAGAAAAGTTGTCAAATTAGCGATATCCCTCCAAATTCGTAGCTTTGAATTTGCAGATCTGAATGAAACATTCTTATCCCGTTTCAATATACTAAATGAAAACACTACAATTGTATTAGAAGATATACCCGCTCTACTCTTTTTCTGTTTCAACAATCGGCTATATGAATTTATTGGCTAAACACAATATATGAGTTTAGTAGCTAAATACGATATAAGCTTGAAAACTCTTTGCCAAAATAAATGAAATTGATGTACGCAGTCAGCAATTAATATAATTAAAAGAAAAATCAAATCGTCCATTCATAAGATATACTTTTATATCCATTTATCCATTTATTTATTATTTAAATCGAAAAAAAATAATAAAAACATTAACAAACACATTTAATTTAATTGCGATGCCGAGCAACATGATATATCCTCCTAAAATGTTAAAATTTATTAACCACTAACAGCACACCCGTTATTCGTACGGAGTGTATAATTTAAAGAAACTTAAAGTTCGCAATCATGTGCAAATTCTGTTAAAATATTTAAAATATTAAATTTATTGCTCCTAAAGAGAAGTTTAAGAATATATGTTCTCACTATGCAAAATTATCTTCACGATCAGATCTGAAGAATAAAACATCCTGCCCCCTTTTGTAAGCAAATTTACAGAAGAAAAAATAGGAATTGAATGAATATATGCAACCCCGTACTAATTATATTGTCGCAGATCAGAAAATATGCCAATGTGTTAGTAGAAGATTACCCGTATTACAATATGCGTCTCAAAAATATTTGCCAAAATAAAAGAGATGACGTAATAAATTGAAAACATCAATAATATCCGTACTCTTTATACCAGAAGGTCGTAATTGATTCCAATATATGCCAATATATATCAAAACATATGTCAATATACCTGTACTACTTATATTCTCGTAGATTAAAAGATATACACGTGTATTTGTAGAAGATTCGTACAACATACAATATATGAGTTTAAACAATTTTTGTCATAATAAAATAATTGCATAATAACTTGAAAATATCAATAATCCTTGAATCAATAATCCCCGAAAATATAAATAATAATAATTTTTAAACCTGAAGACCGTAATTGATATTATCCAGTCAAAAATGCTATAAGAAAAATCAAATCGTTCTTTTCTAAAATATATTTTTATAACCATTTATTTATTATTCAAATCGAAAAAATAATTATTAAAATTAACAGACAGATTTAATTTAATTGCGTTTCTGAGTAACATGATATAAGATAGAATCTTATAACATGTTAAATATGTCATGTCTTATAACATAAACTGCGAAATTAAATAACGATTTTGATTTCTCTATACTTCTCATTGTTCCGTAAAAGCTTGTTTTAAATAAACCACGAACCATGGAGATAGATTTCCCCTTTAAATCATGTTTCAAACAATTCATGTTTTCAGAAAGTGACTAATTAACGCAAAAAATCTCCCATCTAACTCAGAGATTAAATTTTAATTCACTTTCAAACGATTTTCAAGCTTTTCGTTTGGATAAACCACGGAGTTAGGGAGTAGAACTCCTAGGAAAAAGTTCCGTTTTTCATTAATATCTCGACAACCCCAGGTCTTAGAAACTCGAAACTTGGACAAAAGTTATGGGGGGATATTTCAAGACTATTCACCAAATTTCATTAAATTCGGTTCAGCCGTTTTTCCGTGATGATGAGACAAACGAAAATTTCGTTTTTTACTAATATCTCGAGAACCACTGGTCGTAGAAACTCAAAACACGGACTAAATTTTAAATGGGGCTATTTCTAGGCTACCCTCAAAATTTCATCAAATTCGGTTCAGCCGTTCTCCCGTGATGACGGGACAAACAGACAGACAGACAGACAGACAGACAGATTTTCAATTTTATTTATATAGATTCCGTACGAAGAACGGGTATGCTGCTAGTAAATAAAATAAAGTTAAATTAGAAATTCACCAGCTGTACCCACGCAGAACATCTGTTAGTGTCTTTTAATGCTCAGTATCTATTGTTTACTCAATCTCTGGAGTGTGAGTCTCCAATCGACTATATCTATATAAATAAAATTGAAAATCTGTCTGTCTGTCTGTCTGTCTGTCTGTTTGTCCCATCATCACGGGAGAACGGCTGAACCGAATTTGATGAAATTTGGTGGGTAGCCTAGAAATAGCCCCACTTAAAATTTAGTCCGTGTTTTGAGTTTCTACGACCAGTGGTTCTCGAGATATTTGTAAAAAACGAAATTTTCGTTTGTCTCATCATCACGGAAAAACGACTGAATCGAATTTAATGAAATTTTGTGGATAGCCTTGAAATAGCCCCCCATAAATTTAGTCCAAGTTTCGAGTTTCTAAGACCAGGGGTTGTCCAGATATTAATAAAAAACCGAACTTTTTCCTATGAGTTACACTCTCCAACTCCGTGGTTTATTCAAACGGAAAGGATGAAAATCGTTTGTTTAAAACGGCGAAATGAAATAAAACTTTATTTCCGAGTTTGGTGCGGGATTTTTGCATTAATTAGCCACTAACGGAAAACACGAATTGTTTGAAACATGAATTTAAATGGAAAAATCTACCTCCGTGGTTATATTTCACAAGCTTTTACTCAACGATTAAAAGTATAAAGAAATCAAAATGGCTATTTAATTTCGCATTTTATGAGGAAGATTCTATCTTATATCATGTTGCTCGGCGACGGAATGAAATTAAATGTGTTGTTAATATTTATTATTATTTTTTCTATTTGAATAATAAATAAATGGATGTAAAAATATATTTTTAAATGAAAGGTTTGGTTGTTCTTTTAATAATATAAATTGCGAACTGCGTACATCATTTTCATTTATTTTAGCAAAGAGGTTTCCAGCTCATATATTGTGTTTAACTAATAAACTCATATATTGTGTTTACCCAATAAATTCATTTAGCCGATTGTTGAAACAGAAAAAGAGTAGAACGGCTGTATCTTATAATACAATTTTAGTGTTTTCATGTAGTATATAGAAACGGGATCAGAATATTTTAATCTTCAGATCTGCAAATTTAGAGCTACGAGTTTAGCGGAATATCTCTAAATAACTTGGTAACTTTTCTTAAACTTTACCAAATAAGCGGAAATGTTTCCAAATTTATAAAAAGGACGCAAATCAATAATTTGTTTTTTTAGAATAGAGTACTGAAATGATGTTTCGGTAGCATTTGTCGGACAGTCCATCCATACTACTTAGTAACACATTTAACGAATTTTTTTAATATCACCAAATTGATAAAAGTATTTGTGAGTCCATAAAAATATCATAGAATTGATAAAATCGCGCTTAATAAATGAAAATAATTGTGTTTTGTTAGGGGATAGTATTGTGATGATGTTTCGTCCATTTGGCGCAAAATGGGACTCTACAGTCCCACTTGGCGATAAATTTAGGGATTTTTTAAGTTATCGCTAAATTGACTAAAATGTTGCCAAACCTTCAATGGAGGTCGCATTATTCAGATGATATGATTTCCATCAATTTATTTGAAGCAAATGAAAGCATGTCGCTTAGCAACGGATCCAATGTGTTATGCGGCATACGATTTTATATTAAATCTTTTCCAATTTGAATAATAAAGATATGTATATAAAATAAATTTCATTGACATTGCATTTTTGACTGGATAATATCAATTACGGTTTTCAGATTTAAACATTATTATTATTGATATTTTCGGGGACTTTTGATTCAGGGATTATTGATATTTTCAAGTTATTATGTTGTCAAGTTATCAAGTTATTATCCCTGAGTTTGGGGGGTGGGGGAGAATTTTTTCACTAATTAATCACTTTCTGAAAACATGAATTGTTTGAAACATGATTTAAATAGGAAGTCTATCTCCTTGGTTTATATTTCACAAGCTTTTACTGAACAATGAAAAGTATAAAGAAATCAAAATGATTGTTTAATTTCGCAGTTTATGAGGAAGATTCTATGTTATATCATGTTGCTCAGAAACGCAATTAAATTAAATCTGTCTGGTAATTTTAATTATCACTTTTTCGTTTTGAATAATAAATAAATGGATATAAATATATATTTCAGAAAAAACGATTTGATTTTTCTTATAGCATTTTTGACTGGATAATATCAATTACAGTCTTCAGGTTTAAACATTATTATTATTGATATTTCCGGGGATTATTGATTCAGGGATTATTGATATTTTCAAGTTATTATGCAATTGTTTAATTATGACAAAATTTGTTGAAACTCATATACAGTAATTTGTACGAGTAATCTTCTACAAATGCATTATATCTTCTAATCTACGAGAATATAAGTAGTACAGGTATATTGGCATATATTTTGATATATATTGGCATATATTGGAATCAATTACGACCTTCTGGTAAAAGAATACGGGGATTATTGATATTTTCAATTTATTGCGTCATCTCCTTTATTTTGGCAAACATTTCTGAGACTCATATTGTAATACGGGTAATCTTCTACTAACACACTGGCATATTTCCTAATCTACGACAATATAAGTAGTACGAGGTTGCATATAACGATTCAATTCCTTTTTTTTTTGTAAATTTGCTTACAAAAGGGGTCAGGATGTTTTATTCTTCAGATCTGCCCGTGAAGATAATTTTGTATAGTGAGAGCAGATATTCTTAAACTTCTCTTTATGAGCAATAAATTTAATATTTTAACAGAATTTGCACATGATTGCGAATTATATATTTCTTTATATTATATACTCCGTACTAAGAACGGGTATGCTGCTAGTATATCTATATAAATAAAAATGAAAATCTGTCTGTCTGTCTGTCTGTTTGTCCCATCATCACGGGAGAACGGCTGAACCGAATTTGATGAAATTTTGTGGGTAGCCTGGAAATAGTCCCACTTAAAATTTAGTCCATATATGGAGTTTCTACAATCAGTGGTTCTCGAGATATTAGTAAAAAACGATATTTTCGTTTGTCTCATCATCACGGGAGAACGGCTGAATCGAATTTGATGAAATTTTGTGGATAGCCTTTAAATAGCCCCCCATAAATTTAGCCCAAGTTTCGAGAATGTAAGACCAGGGGTTGTCGAGATATTAATGAAAAACGAAACTTTTTCTTAGGAGTTCTCCTCTCTAACTCCGTGGTTTATCCAAACGAAAAGCTTGAAAATCGTTTGAAAGTGAATTAAAACTGCATCTCAGAGTTTTGGGGGAGATTTTTTGCACTAATAAGTCACTTTCTGAAAACATCAATTGTTTGAAACATGATTTAAATGGGAAATCTATCTCCTTGGTTTATATTATACAAGCTTTTACTGAAAAATGAAAAGTATAAAGAAATAAAAATGGCTATTAATGATTTATAATTATTAATTTTGCATTTAATGAGCAAGATTCTATCTTATATCATGTTGCTCGGCAACGGAATGAAATTAAATGTGTTGTTAATATTTATTATTTTTTTTTCTATTTGAATAATAAATAAATGGATGTAAAAAATATTTTTAAATGAACGGTTTGATTGTTCTTTTAATTATATAAATTGCCGACCGCGTACATGACTTTCATTTATTTTAGCAAAGTGGTTTCTAGCTCATATATTGTGTTTAGCTAATAAACTCATATATTGTGTTTACCCAATAAATGCATTTAGCCGATTGGTGAAGCAGAAAAAGATTAGAACGGGTGTATCTTATAATACAATTTTAGTGTTTTCATTTAGTATATACAAACGGGATCAGGATATTTTATTCTTCAGATCTGCAAATTCAGAGCTACGAATTTAGCGGAATATCTCTAAATAACTTGGTAACTTCTCTTAAACTTTACCAAATTAGCGGAAATGTTTCCAAATTTATAAAATTGGCGCAAATCAATGATTTGCTTTTTAGAATAGAGTACTGAAATGATGCTTCGGTAGCATTTGTCGATCAATCCATCCATCCTACTTAGTAACACATTTAACGAATTTTTTTTATATCACGAAATTGATAAAAGTATTTGTGAGTCTATAAAAATATCCTGGAATTGATAAAATCGCGCTTAATAAATGAAAATAATTGTATTTTGTTAGGGGATAGTATTGTGATGATGTTTCGTCAATGTGTCGCAAAATGGGTCTATCTGTTCTACAGTCCCACTTGGCGATAAATTTGGCGATTTTTGAGTTATCGCTAAATTGACTAAAATGTCGCCAAACCTTCCATGGAGATCGCATTATTCAGATGATATGATTTCCATCAATTTATTTGAAGCAAATGATATCATGTCGCTTAGCAACGGAACCAATGTGTTATGCCGCATACGTTTTTATATTAAATCTTTTCCGATTTGAATAATAAAGATATGTATATAAAATAAATTTCATTGGCATTGCATTTTTGACTGGATAATATCAATTACGGTCCCCAGGTTTAAACATTATTATTATTGATATTTTCGGGGACTGTTGATTCAGGGATTATTGATATTTTCAAATTATTATGCCATTGTTTTATTATGCCGAAAATTGTTGAAACTCATATATAGTACTTTGTACGAGTAATCTTCTACAAATGCATTATATCTTCTAATCTATGAGAATATAAGTAGTACAGGTATATTGGCATATATTTTGTTATATATTGGCATATATTGGAATCAATTACGCCTTCTGGTATAAAGATTACGGGGATTATTGATATTTCCAATTTATTACGTCATCTCTTTTATTTTGGCAAATATTTTTGAGACTCATATTGTAATACGGGGAATCTTCTACTAGCACACTGGCATATTTTCAAATCTGCGACAATATAAGTAGTACGGGGTTGTATATATTAATACAATTCCCTTTTTTTTTTGTAAATTTGCTAAGGGGCCAGGATGTTTTATTCTTCAGATCTGCCCATGAAGATAATTTTGCATAGTGAGAACAGATATTCTTAAACTTCTCTTTAGGAGCAATAAATTTAATATCTTAACAGAATTTGCACATGATTGCGAATTATAAGTTTCTTTATATTATATATTCCGTACGAAGAACGGGTATGCTGCTAGTTTATGAATAAAATTAAAAATATGTCTGCCTGTCTCATCATCACGGGAGAACGGCTGAACCGAATTTAATGAAATTTTGTGGGTAGCCTTGAAATAGCCCCACTTAAAATTTAGTCCATGTTTCGAGTTTCTAAGACCAGGGGTTGTGGGTATATTAATTAAAAAGGAACAATTAAACCTTCCATAGAGATAGCATTGTGCAGATGATATTTTTTCCGCCAATTTAGTTGAAGGAAATTATATCTCTGAATTTGGTTGGAGTTTAGAAAAATAGTATAGTAGACTTAAAACTTCATCAAAAAAGCTATTGCTAGTTATACAGCCTTGATCAAAAGTATTAGGCACCCTACTGAAATCCATGTATTTTAAACTATTAATGTGTTAAGATAAAATAAAAATGCAGAGATTCAAAATAATCATTTTTTATTGAAACTTATCAATATTTGGTTGGACCCTTTTCGTCTTTATGACGGCTTTACTTCTTTTCGGCATAGAGCGTACTAACCTACTACATTCCTCTCTTAGTATCTTCTTCCATTCCTCTTGCAATATGAATTTTAAGGTTGTTTTTGAAGTAATGGAATGCTTCCTGATCTTGCGTTTGAGAAAAGCCCACAACTGTTAAACGGGGTTGTGGTTTGGAGACTGTGGAGGAGAATGCAAAAGATGTACACCATTTTCACTAAACCACTTCATAGTCACAGCAGATGTGTGACAAGTTGCATTGTCTTGTTGGAGACTGACCCCCATCCATGTTTTTATCGCCGAAAATTCGTTCAAAAGATGCTTGCAGTGTTGTTTATAGTACATTTATGTACGTCAAAGAGTCCATTCGTCCCTCGCAGATGTACATTTCGCCCACACCGTCTGCTGCCATGTATCCCTAAATCATTATAGTGCCACCACCATGTTTCACAGTGGGCACTATGCATTCT
This sequence comes from Amaurobius ferox, assembly GCA_951213105.1. Taxonomy (NCBI): domain Eukaryota; kingdom Metazoa; phylum Arthropoda; class Arachnida; order Araneae; family Amaurobiidae; genus Amaurobius; species Amaurobius ferox. The sequence goes on from OX578138.1 coordinate 153,632,056, forward strand.
TCATTATATTCACATATGACACACCAGGTGTTCCAAATACCTATAGTATTGAAATTATTTTACTAACATCCTAAAGAGCTTTATAAAAAAAGTTGCTACATATTGACAATTTCACGCTAGTTTTGAATAAAAGTAAGTGGAATGAAACATACCTGAACGTTTGATTCATCAGACCACAGTACTTTCGCCCAATCTGCTTCAGTAAAATGACGATGCTTAAGAGCCCATTCCAACCGTTTATTTTTTGTTTATTTTGGAAATCCATGGCTTCTTCCTGGCCCCGCAGCCTTTTAGTCCAGCTTCTACAAGCCCGCCTCTAGTGGTGGGAGCAGAGATTCTTTTCCTTGTTGCCTCTGACAATTCAGCAGCTAATTGAAATGAAGATTTTCTACGATTTTTCAATGCAAATCGTTTCAAAAGTCGGTCATCCCTGGGTGTAGTGATTCTTTTCCTCTCACTTCTTCGATGATTTTAATGACTACCAGTATTCTTAAGACGTTTGATGGTGTATTGCATCTCGAACATTTCATTTTTCTGGCAATTTCACATTGGCTATTACCTTGCTCGTATAAAAATTGAATTTTCAACCGCTGTTTGTTCTTTCCAAAGTCGATATTTTTCGGCATTTTATACAGACAAGACCTAAATTTCGATGAGATAATCAACAATCGCGTGCACGTGTATAAACCCGAACAGCGGATGTAACCGACTGCTTCTACAAAAACCTGGAATTTGCCTTTATGGTCCTGAAAATTCATTCATATTTTCATTTCAATTTCCTACTACGCATGCAGTCATAAACAAATGAGGTGATTTCAAGTAACACACCCGCAGTGAAAGTAGAAAAATGAAGGTGCCTAATACTTTTGATCAAAGCTGTAAACACATACATACACACACACATATGTATATATATATATATATCGAAAACTATTCATAAACTACGGTAAGTACAAAAAATCCATATCTAGCATATTTGTTACAAATAAGCAACTATAGACCAAGACTAATGA